>WYDI02012581.1:0-35106 GCA_009867235.2 Psittacus erithacus
AGAAAAAGAAAAAGAAAAAGAAAAAGAAAAAGAAAAAGAAAAAGAAAAAGAAAAAGAAAAAGAAAAAGAAAAAAAAAGAAAAAGAAAAAGAAAAAGAAAAGAAAAAGAAAAAAAAGAAAAAGAAAAAGAAAAAGAAAAAGAAAAAAAGAAAAAGAAAAAGAAAAAGAAAAAGAAAAGAAAAAGAAAAAGAAAAAGAAAAGAAAAAGAAAAAGAAAAGAAAAAGAAAAAAAGAAAAAGAAAGGAGAAAAAGAAAAAGAAAAGAAAAAGAAAAAGAAAAAGAAAAGAAAAAGAAAAAGGAATAAGAAAAAGAAAAAAGAAAAGAAAAAAAGAAGAAAGAAAAGAAAAAAAAGAAAAAGGGATTTTTCAAAGTAATTTCAATCTAGTGGGATCAAAGAAACTGGTTTCAACAGGGTCTGAAAGGGAGCAATTAGCATTTTGACCTTAAGTGCATACCTAAACCATGCTAATCTACGTACTCGCCTGCCTTAAATCAAGTGATCTTAAACTGATTATAATTAAATGGTATCTTTTTTTCAGCATTTGTGCAAATGCTTCACTTCATCAGGCAGCCCTGGAAGGGCAAAGAGAGACAGCCCTACAAAGACTGCTCATTCACATTCTGAATGCTGCAGCATAGAGACCACACAGCCACCTCCCTGCTTGTCAGAGAAGGTTGCCCTGTCATTTGTCTGTATGTTCCCCAATTTTGGCAAAGTTTTCCACAGTGCTGACAATGCTTGAAAGTGACTTACACGTTAAAAAAAGCAAAGTGAAATCCATTTGAAAGATTTTGGACTGCATCTGTGCGAAATAAAATAAACATTTCTCCCCACTCCCAAATAACAAAGACAGTTTCTATCAAAAGAGCTGTCAATGTGTTAATCTGCAGTGAAGACTCAGTGCCAGAGCCGCCACCCTTTGAAGTTAAAGGAAATCTGCTGTCTTTATGATGCCCAGATTCCTGACTGAATTGAAAAATAACATGGTAATAGGCTTCCTAAGCTCTGAATAGCTCTCTGAAGATCACTGCCTTGCTCCAGTGGTTATAAAGATGTCAAGGTGACTGGATTAGATACTTTAAACTAGTTGAGCTGAAAGCAACAGCTTCATAGAAGGGCTCCTGATTTTGTTCTGAGTGATCTCAGAATGAAGCTCAGCCAGAGCTGAATGGCAGATCTCAGTAGAAAACTACGGATTCACATTTCAACATAAAACACCTGGCTTTTCTTCTGATTTTACTGATTCTAATTTTTCTACTTTTTTCCCCCCAACTAATTCATAACAGTTAGAATCAATGATGAATTTTATGTCATCTTTTTACAGCATCTTCATACTTGTTTTCTTTCTTTTCTCCTCCTGAAGGGAGAAGAAGAAAAAAAGGAAGGTTGAAAAAAGAGAGGGGCTTTAAAAGAGATGTAACTTTAATTTTTGAATACATAACTTTATTCAATTGAGGTTAAATAAACTGAACTTGATGTTTTCATATAAAATATAAAAAAATGTGACTGTTGCAGAAGTGGCATTTTGATACTCTTTGATGATATATTTTCTACTGCAGGAACTGGTTGATGGAGATTTTTCAGCCAACTTAAAGGCATGAGTATTAGAAGTCCCTGCAATCTGGCATTCTGAGCCATAATCTTTCAAAGTAGCATAGAGATTTGTCTTGAGCAGTAGAGCATCTACAGTATAACACTGTCGTACATGTAATGCAAGCTAGGATAACACAGGGTAAGAGATTAATATTAGGCATCATACTGTGCTCTGTTATTTTTAGTCTTCTGTTTCTTTCACTCACCATCTCATGACTCACACCCTCCCCACACTGGAATTTCTGTCTCTGTCTCATGGCTCACTGGTGTTAAGGAAGATGATGCCATGGAAAGCCATCTGGAGAATAGCGCTACTGCACAAGCTTCAGGTCGCTCTTGAAACCAGAGACATCACTTACTGATTTATCACACAACTGCTCTGACTGTTGCAGCCTCTTTAGCAAACTGTCTTCACTATTTGTGAGGGTTATAGTTCTGTTTTTATAGCCTTGGTGATGTGGCAGGATATAAGGTGGCAAAAGCGTTCCAAATTACAGATAGTCACATGGAAAGCTGACATTGCACAAGCTTTTAGAAAAATTAACAGGGCTCATTCTGTGAGGTGATAAAGGGCTTTTGCAGGACAGCTTACTGAAATTCAACATTGGTAAAAGAGCCTTACACTTTTCTTCATTAACTTTATCACCTCAGACATATGGTCATTGATACCATACCAGACTGGCCATCAAGGATATATGCTTCACGAGGCCAAACCACAGTTACTTGATGTGGGATAGGAAGGCCAGGTTACAAGAGGAATTAGATGCTTAAATCCTTGCTAAGTGCACACATATCTACTGTGATCCAAAATGTAGAACATTAAAATCCCATTCAGACTGTTGCTGTATAATATTGCACTCATATTTCTAGTGGATTTAGTTTCCCAAGCACCTAGGCTCTGGCCTATTTAAATCTGGAAGCACTATGGTGTTCACTAGTTAGGAAGTTAAGTTCTACTACATCCCAGAAATGAGGATGTTCAGAGGAAGCATAATTATTTTCTCTTACGTCCTAGGTGAGTATTAAGAGCCCTTGCTAAAGAATCCTATCTGCCTGTATCTGAACTTTTCATCTTCTGAGGGCACTTTCTAACCAGTCAGAAGCCAAGTATCACAGAGGCTTCACTTTTAATAGCAAATATTCCCAAGGCTGGAGGGAATAACACCTGAATCAGCAACTGGACACTTAACACCCTTCAAAAAATATTCTTACCAGAAAATTAACCAGCAAATCTCTGGCTAGAAGGTCATGTTTTTTGTCCTGTCACTTTAAAATATGAACTTCATTGGAAGGAGTCAGAGAAACCTTGGCCACAGAATACCTACATTTTGCCAAAAAAAAAAAAAACATTTATGTGGGGAAAGGGGAATAAAATCCTAAATCAGGAATGAAAATTCCACTCAGTAGCAAGATTACTCTCATGTACGTTCTAGATCAATGATCGGACCAAGGTCTCTAAGAACCTTAGAATATCTAGCCAAAGTAATCTGCCTTTTTGCTGAGATGGTAGGTAGGAGTCAGCTTGGTTCCAGAGTAAGGCTAGCAGAAGGATCATTCATGTTCCATTGTGTTATTCCACTTTTCACAGAAAAATGTACCAAAGGATCTCAACTACCTTCCATATTATGTTTTTAGATCCCCTGGCTGCCTGCTTTTCCACTTTGTCAAATCTGGTTATACAGGTAACACTGAAAAACATAAAGCATGTTTTATTTCTATGACTCCTCTGTTCTCCAAATTTGCCTTCAGACAAACTTTCCACCTTATCATCTCAAGTCCTTCATGTGGATTTCTGATGGTAACTTAGAGAATAGCCAGTTGATCTTTTATTGGTGAAGAAGCATAATCCAGTAGAGACACTTTAATGCTCAGCATCCAGACATCAGCTCAAGTCACCCATCACATCCTCTGCTCTCTCTTCTTGTCATCCATACCTCACGTAACTGGCTGCCTAGAGGGCAGCAGATGTGCATGATGAGAAGGAAGACTGAAGGCCTGCACATCCACGCCACATTCAAATGTCAGGTCTTCCCTAAATCCAAAGGGCAGAAGCTTCCCTCAGTCCACCCTCAATCTAGAAATGTGACCTCAACACTCAACACACCAGTCATGTCATTTCTCTCAGACAATTCCTCCAGCTGGAGGACAATCAATGCAAGAGCCTGAGGAGAGCCTCAGGAGGATGTGATTAGTGACCCAAAATGAAGCCTGTGCAAACTGCTATAGCAGCTTTCACTAGAATCTCTCCCACTAGAGTCAGCACCTCACGGCAACAAATGCTGCTGCAGCTTGAAAGAGATTACAAAAAAAAAAAAAAAATAATAAAAAAACCCATAAAAAGGGCTGAAGGGAATTGGAGCAGCCAGAAAAAATCTTGTTAAAACAGCAGTGTCCTGCTGTGAGCATCTGTGAGCTTTCTGTTCCATAGATAGGCTCCTTGGTACCACTGACTTAAACAAGTTCTCGCGTGTCAAACTCACATCAGCAGTCTTTTAGAGTTACTTTTGCCCTGAGCTGCAGCCTCTTGTCCTGAACCTGTATTTGTCTGCAGCAGTTCTAAGCTGACTGTATGCATTGTGTCTCTTGCTGTATCTTACTTTTCAGCTTTGTCTTATCATCTCAGAGGCACAAAAGGCCAGGGAAGCAATTGCTCAGAACAGCCAGGGAACCACTTGTAAGGTGGAGCTCTCCGTTCACGTGAGATTGGTTTTGGGTCTTTGCACTTCCTCCCACTCGTCTCCTCCAACACAAGAAAAAACAGATGCAGGGGTGCAGTCTTTTCTGCTCACTTGTAGTCAACTGGTATACTGGGTAGAGCAAAGCAGAGTACTCCCCCAGTGAACCATTTTCCTCAGAGGATGTTAGGTCCACAGAAGAGACATTTTTCATGGACACAGGCCTTTCAATTTTGTATTCTGCTTCGATCATCCCACTGTTTCTCTTAAATTTGAGACTGGTACCTGTTATTTCAGTAAAAACATACTTTTTTTATAAGAAGTAATGGGGAAAATTGATTTCTGTTTGTTCCTGTCTTTAACCTCACTTGCAGGAGAACAGTAATGTAATGTATTTCAGTATTGATCCTGTCATTCACTGCTTTTTGCATAAGGCTTCTTGAGAACTGTGCTCTTTGGGAAAGGTTTTCTCAGCCAGATGGGCTGTTTACCATCTCTAGGAGACAGTAACTTGCAGTTCCTACAACATGCAGCAGGCTGGTATTTTAACATCTCTTTGTGTTAGCTGTATGTGGCTGATGGGCCACAGGGCACTGTAGGCTGAAAGATCACGCATCTTGGATGGTAGTTGTGAAATTTTTTTTCTGAATCAGCATTCTGGATCACTAAGCATGTTACTAACTAAAACAGTGCAAAGAATGGTCTCACTCAATGTGACTCCACTAGATAACAGTGAACACGTATCAACCGCAGAGCAGAAGACTGCAAAAGAGAAATTAAAAGGGAGGATTTCTGTGTCTTGTCACATTCACAGATGAAGCAGTCAGGCGACTGAATGAAGCTTGGCCTATGCTATTCTTTGGTACAAGTTAGGCACTGGATGGGATTGCTTGTGGGGAACAAAAAGAGAGCAACAGTGCAACTCCAACCCTTTAGCAGAGATCCAATTGGAATTTTAAAGGGCCAGACCAAACCCTAGGTTGGCAGCATTCTGATGAGGAACTTGCACCTGCCTGTTTACTGTTTACTGTCTACTGTTTATTCATGCTTATGAGGTGAGCTATTCTTTCATATTACATGAAAAATCATACGGTTGGAGTTCATGGAGAAAGGAAAACAGAAATTATTGTGTGGAGAATAGAGCATGCAGTGAACTCTAATGTGGGTTGTAAAGGACTTTGGTCAACTGGCTGTCAAATAGAGCAGCCCACAATTTCTTCACACTTCTTCAAGGCTTCAGGAGGTTTCATTCATCTCCAATAGCCTAAGACATCAAGACCAACCTCTTTTTCCATCATGAACTTTTAATGAGAAGGTCAGTGAACCTCTGATCCTGTGACTGTTCGTGTGTGTCAATATAGCTTTTGAGTTTGGATATTTACATCCTCATCTGAAAACAAATGCTTTTTGTCACAGTTAAGAAATAAAACTATGGATGTACTTTTTTCTTCTGAACTCATTTTAATTCTAGGCTGAGGAGTTTCATCTTTACCTTCTAGTGGACTTCCCATGCTCATTTTAAACAAGATGTTTAGTAGAAGAAAAACAAACCCTAATATGATTTTC
The DNA here is from genome assembly GCA_009867235.2 of Psittacus erithacus. Lineage (NCBI taxonomy): Eukaryota > Metazoa > Chordata > Aves > Psittaciformes > Psittacidae > Psittacus > Psittacus erithacus. The sequence goes on from WYDI02012581.1 coordinate 5,834, forward strand.
TGTTAGTGATTCAGAAGAAGGAGTTGGAGCCTAGAACATAAACTCAATCCTAGAATGTAGTTAATAATGATAATTTCTGGATAGAATTGATCAAATTGCCAAACATTTGTCCACTGCATCTCCTGTAACTCCATCTTAATGGCAAATGCAGGCCCACCATTGGATGTAAATGTTATTTGGTACTGAAAACAGTAAAGAAGGATGACAGTTCATGGCTGGCAAGCACTTCAAGTTATTGATGCAAGATTAAATCCTTAGAGACAAAATGGAATCTTTAAAGTGCAAGAATTTTGCCTTGAACAATAAATGTAACCAGTTTCAGGACAAGTATAGTACTATACTTGGAGCAAGAATTAATAGGAAAAGGATCTGCAAAACCCAAACATCACAACTTGCTATTTCAACACCAGAACTGTGTGAGATATTTCTCCATCTTACGAAGAGTTTCTAAGAGGAAAGGTTCATACTTTGCTTTTTTGTTTGTTTGGTTTTTTTTTTTCAAGAAACTACAAGTAAGTTTTGGACTTACCAGTATTAACTGATTAATGCAACTTTCAAACTTATCCTGTCTATGAATTAATTAGTTGTCAATCTCACTGTATTTTAAGTGAGAACAGCACCAGATGGAGAGCAGACAGACTTGCTTATTAAGGCGTTTTACCAGAAGAACAATTCAGCAAATACACCTCCGAAACCCACTATCGATACTGAAACAAACGAAACTTTCCTAAGAAATTATCTGACGCTGTGGCTGGGCTCAGTTTCATTAACAGAGATCAGTATCCTTTCCTTGAACTGTGCTCTGTCTAAAATAGAACATTGAGCTCAGTTCTGACCCCCGTGAAGTGAGTAACACAGTGCCAAGTGTCTTCAAATGCATCAGGACTGGGACTATTGTTTTTAAGACAAACACTGGCAATTACCTAAACTGCACATTTCGACTGCCATGGTAAGGGTTAGACTAGCTCTTTCATTTCCATGCATGCAGTTTAATTAGAGTGGCCGGATATGTTCAGCAATATGAAAGCAATCACACTGAGGTGTCACTTTTCCTCTGTTCCTGCTTCTACACAGGCCCTGTGAGGGCAAACTGTTTCTCTGTGAAGGGGGAATGTAGACCAGGAGCACATTCTCCTCAGAAAAACACAGGGTTTGCTGAAACGAATATAACATAGTATTAGGTCAGGTTTTGGGTCTTGCAGCTACCAGCTGCCTAGACAAAGGCAAATTCAGGCTGGCAAGGCACTGTTGAGTCTGACAGCATTTAACTTCAACAGGTGCTGCTAGAGCCTGTAGGAGGTGTTGCGTCCTCACAGAGGCTGTCAAAACTATCAGGACAGCTTGAGAAGTCAGTCTCGCTAAAGGCTTTGCTGGTTGTACAGAGAACCAGGCCATTCACAAACGCAAAAGATGAAAGCACATTGCAGGAGAGTCCCACATACCCACACAGCCAAGACGCACAGTTTTACGTTCACTACAACACTTGAGCATCTCAGATATGAGATTATTGCGCTCAGAATGGCTAGTGGATACAGCGTCCAACAACATTCTCTGCTGTTCCTCTTAAATTAAAGCACACAACAGCCTAGTTTGGCCTTCTAAAATGTAGAGAAACAACTAGATCCCAGCAGGTCATAACCTTCTAGTTTGTATTCAAAGGACAGTCAATGCATGTTAATGCATTAGTCATTTGTACCTGCGAAGTCTACCTGCTTTAATGAGGCTGAATGTCCACTGTTAGTGATACATCTGGTGTAATTGCAGGAGAAGACCAGGCAAAGATCCCAATGATCTTGTTTCACTGAATATTTACATTTTCTCTGGAAAGATAGAAATGAGATAGGGTCACCTGCAAATGCTCAATTTATTTGCAGTAGTTGGGATGAAAAGGAATCTTGAGAGATTCCTTCAGAGAATGAGGAAAGAGCTAGATGAATACACACCAAAATGGCCAGTGAAGCTTGCAATCACATCACTTGTAAAGAAAAAAATCCTCACATGTATTACAGAGATCTAAATATTTGTATATGTTCTGAAAAAGGGCTTGAGCACCTCTGGGTATGTCTACACAAGCTGTTAAAAAGAAGCTAGCCCAAATTTAGCATTTAAATCTGAATCAGCCTGGCACTTGCTTCAATAAAGTTTGAAGAGACCTGGCTGCCATCACTTCAGGTTGGTGCTCTACTTCAGTTACTAAGAAAGACCACCAGTGTAGACAAGACCTTCTTTACTCACAAAGTGAAGGCTTGTAATACCTACGCAAGCTGCACTTAAAGCTACAAAGATGCTAAGATGCATATGGAAAAGAGAATGAAGCTGAAAATGTCATGTCATCTTTACCTTAATCAGTGTATCAGCCCCTTTTGGGATCCTGTGTGAAGCTTTAGATGCTGGAGCTCAGAAAAGATGAAAAGACTTACAAGAAACATGCTAATGACCCAGGGCCTCAATAAACTGTCATACTGAAAGCTGTTGGAAAGACTGGATTATTGCCTTATAAAGGATACAAATAAGAAGACTCTGGGCAAAATGTATTCTATATAGAACCTGGTAAATCAGATAGATTGGGATTTTTTGCTCTCTTTAAAAAAAAAGAAAAAGTAAATCCAGGGATAGTGAATAATATATAAGGGAGGAAATTTAAAAATGGGAAAGGAATTCCTTTTTGCATAAAATGTAATTAAGCTATAAAATTAGTGACGCATGCAGTCATACAGGCCAAAAACTTAACTGGATTCCAAAGAGACAGAACGTTTACAGAAATATCCAGATTATAAACTACAGACAGTAAATTCATGGATTGCTATTCCAACTATCTTTTCAAAGACTTGGTAATAGCAAGGCATGCTGTGGTGCTACACAAAGCCTTTAAACATCAATTTATTAATTGCAGCCTTTCAGATATTTTTTCTTTAGGAAAGTCCAAAAGTCTCACTTCCCTCAAATTCCTAAATTTCTTCTACTTTCTGGAGCTCCATTTTTTCCAGGTTAAGCATTATCTATTGACAATGACACCCAGACTTAGCTAAGGCCATGTGATGCCTAGGCTTTCTCTAGAAAGAGAGCACAGAAACAGACTGAATCATCATTTAGGCTCAGAGGTGACAGTGAATAATAATTATCTCATACCCACCCTTTTTCAAAGTGCAAGCTCTGTGATGGGTTTCTCTTATTCAGAACAAGGTTCAGATTAGCTGCTACTCTGTCCAGCCAGCAGTGGGGAAGTTTACCGAAAGCACAAGCAGTGCTATTCTATTCTGCATCTGTCAAAGCCAGTTGCAAAACTTCTATCCAATTCTACAGAACAAGCCTTCTGAGTCCAAACACAATTTGAATGAAATAAGGGTGAAGCAGGCATCACTCTGGCCCAAGTTCCAGTCATCAGCATGTTTTGTAGCTAAGAATGGTAAAGCTTTTTCATACCTTATAGGATTAAGTTAGTCTTCATTCAATACCTATGAAATTTGATAAGAGCTATGATTTATCTGCATATTGAGCAGCACAGGTCATTCTCAATGCCATGTGTACTTCATCATGGCTGAAAACAATTGCCTTCAACATCCACAGATGGCAAAAGGAATTTAGCATTTAAACCAAATATTGCTCAGCACTTTGTTGAATTCTGCTCCTAGTGTACAACAAATTACAGAGGTGGCTTGTCTGTTTTCCAGTTACCTTCAGTGTATTTCTGAATTCTCAGGTGACTTCAAAAAATGGTGTTTGTCTACCCAGGGAAAAGCCATGCTTGTTCTGGTTAGTCCCTGCACAGTCATTTTCTTTTAAAATAATAAAAACTGAACTTGTTTTAGTATTCTGAAGTAGACAAAGTTACACAAGTCAGGCCTACCTTTACTCCAGACAAACATGATTATTCACATTTCAAGTCATTGTACCTCAGATCTAGGTATTTTTCTTTCAGATTATGCTTCCCACATGTTCCTACACAAACAAAGCCTTACAGCTTTAGAAAACCCCTATCTCCAGTGCCTAGCCTTTCTCTACAGCAGGAAAATTGCTGTAAATTCCTGATAGCAAAGTCTGAAGATCCATAGTAATGTCCCTGTTACATACACTGCAGTTTCCCAGACAAATGTAGCTGCACCAAACCAGTCAAAATTCTGCAATAGAAACTGCAAGATGATTCTCAGAACATACATATGTGGTGGTAGCACCCCAGATACACTTCTGTTCACAACTACCTTATGATTCATCACCTATGGGTATAACAAAATGTAAGGCTCAACTATATGGGGATTTGTCTTTTTTTATTTCTTCGGGAAAATATGCTTTTGTAAGATATTCCTTGCCTTTAGCCTGTGTGCTTACAGCATTATTTTGAAAAGCCACTAGGCAGATGGTCCCCAAGTGTGAGTTAATAACTTGTAGGTAGCTTCTGGGGAAGCTTTTTGAAATCCCTTCATGCAAAATGATTTTGCAAACTGCCTGCACACCATTTTTTGGCTGTTCCAGCAGACTCTTTCAAAATGGTCAAGAGAAAATGGCAGATTATGTTCTATTTGTTTTGCAGAGGACTGTTACATTTATTTTGCAGTGGTGAAAGAATACAGAGGGAAAACAAATCACACACAAGGCTTTTACTGAAGATTTTTCTAGAAACTACAAGTCCTCACTGGCTACAAGATAAGGATGTTTGGGCTTCTGCCCTCTTCTGCAGCACATCTACAGCATTTCTTACCGTTCAAAATAAGGCTGCTTTGTGACAGAACAGGATAGGCTGAGTATTCAACAATCATGAGTCAGATTTCACAGCATCCTAAGATTAATTTAAAAATCAGATTTCAAATGTAGGGCTCTTCCTGTTTACCTTTGGCTTGTTAGAGATACTGCATAATTTGCATGGTATAAAGTCAGAGTTATTGTTAGTGTCACATCTAGTGAGCATCTCCCAGTGTTTTTGAACAGATTTCACAAGAAGTCCGTAACTATATGACAACAAAATGCTGTAGTCTTTCTTAACAATATCAGCAGATCAAATGCCTTCTAATCCCTGCACCGATCTGTCTGTATGTAAACCAATCAAGTTTAACTGTCTGCCTCCAGGGTGATCCTTTAGTAAACAGATTAGAAAAACAGAAAATAGAATATTTTCAGTTGGAAAGGACTGACAATGATCATCTAGTCCAACTGCCTGACCACTTCAGGGCTGAAAAAAAGTTAAAGGATATTATTAAGGGCATTATCCACGTGCCTCTTAAACACTGACAGGCTTGGAGCATCAACCACTTCTCTAGGAAGCCTGTTCCAGGGTTCTACCATGCTGTCAGCAATGAAATGCTTCCTAATGTCATGTCTGAACCTCCCCTGGTGCAGCTTTGAACCAGTCCCATGAGTTCTGTCACTGAATACCAGGGAGAAGAGACCATCACCTTTCTCACCACTTTCCCTCCTCAGGAAGCTGCAGAGAGCAATGAGGCTTTCCCTCAGCCTCCTTCAAACCAGACAAACCCAGAGTCCTTTGGCTGCTCCTCACAGGACATGTCTTCTAGTCCTTCCACCAGCTTTGTTGCTCTGGACACATTACAGGACCTCCACATCCTTCTTAAATTGTGGGACACAGAACCACACCCAGCATGCAAAATGAGGCCACACCGATGCTCACTACAGCAGGATGATCAACTCTTTTGTCTGGCTGGTTGTGCTATGTTTGATGTACCCCAGGATGTGGTTTGCCCACTTGTCTGCCAGGGCACACTGCTGCTTCATATTGAGCCTGCTGTCAACCAGCACCCCCAGGTGCCTTTCTGCATCCCAGGTGCAGAATACAGCATTTTGACTTGCTCATTTTCATCTCATTAATCATAGCCCAGTGCTCCAACCTAGATTCCTCTGCAAAGCCTCCAGCCCTCAAAAGAGTCAACAGCACCTCTCAGTTTGGTATCATCAGCAAACTTACTAATGGTGCATTCAACTCCCACACCCAGATCATTGATAAACCTATTGAACAGAACTGGCCCTAGAATTGTCCCCTGAGGAAACTGAATTTTGGCCTGAGGTATTGAAAAGAACAGCTAAGAGCTCGGACTTGATAGTACAGTGACTGCATTTCTTCTTCAAGGACAGCAAAACCTCCAACCACAAGGGACCAGGAAAAAACACCTCCTTTGGGATAGGGCCAAAGTTAGGAGGATAAAGAACAAACTCCAAAATGCACTTTCTTCTCAGAAATCACATAATGCTAATGCATATGTAGCTATATTTTCTTTTCAAATACCCCAGCTGCTTCACTGCTTACAGCTCTCACGAGGAAAGGCTGAGAGAACAAATGCTCAAGGGATATTAATCTCTTATGGCATTGCTGGAAGGGTCTCATCCACAGAACCGGCTATGAACACAGTATAAGAATCTAAATAAACACTGCATTGGCTAGACCAGAAAAGTCTAGTGATTAGAGCGACAAACATGTTTGCAGATAACACAGGAAAACGTATGTAACAGCTACCCTACTAGAGAGCAGTTATTTTGGCCAGGCATACCTTACACTTTCATTGTAGTTTATGACTGTAAAACATATGGGCAAAAAGTGTGACCGCAGGGTGTTTAAAACTAAGGTATTAGACTCCCCATGAGGAAATGTGCCTTCTCTTCTGCATCCCAGCACTGTGTGATCTTGGGAAAGCTATGTAGAACTCAGTTATGCTTTTCAGATCCGGTCTTATACACAGCATAGTAGTATGTTTTGCTTTTCTTCCTGTTTACTCTTGAATCAGGCCACAAAGTCCTATAGCAAATGCCACTGGTGAGCATAATATGTATGGATAGTTGGTAAGTAGGGAAGAATCAACTCCTTGCAGAGTGCCTTATACTTAGAAAAGCAAATAGGATGAGCTATTACTCAGTTCCAGGAAGTAGAGGAGCTCCAGCTAGTACTGCTGCTGTGCAGGGCTGTTAAGGGGCGTGCAAGCCAACCTACTTAAATCCAGTCTATTTAGAGTCCAATAGAAAAGATCCAGTATTCTTGTAAACTCCTCTCCCTTCCTCCTCTCCCTCCATACTCACCACTGCAATGCAGCAGTTTTGTTTTGTCAACTTGTAAAACACCAGGGTGGCATAAGATGGATGATGATGAACCTGACCCCAAACTCACTGAAATCAAGAGGGCTCTCTCTCTCTGCATCTCCCCCTTTTCCCTCCAAATAATGTCGACTTTAGAACAAGTTAGAAGCCTGAAAAAATATTCTGGAGGTAATACTGGAATGAAGGAACTCGGTCTCAGCATCTGCCTTATTTCTAAGCATGGCTCTGCTTCTCACTGTTCGTCCATAAATCCCACCTAAACAGTATTTGCTGCACTTCAAAGATGTCTGCAAACATGCTGTTAGTGTATTTCATTCACTACATCTTTCCTGCTTTGATAGGGCAACAATTTAAGAGTTCTAATGTTACAGCTTTTTCCTAAGTAGCGGTAACTCAGGTCTTTCTTTCCCCCATGCAGTCAGTTACCTTTACAAAAGTTGAAAAAAATCCGAAAAGTTTCTTCAAAGCTGTTGTCCTCCTGCCAAATTTGGCTGCAAATAGCCAACAAGCTCAGAAGTTACTGTCAAATAAGAGTGACTAAAGAAACTTAGTTTCCCTTGGAAACCACCAAACCCTTCTCCAGGATGAATCAGAGTGAACCCAGTTCAGTTCAACATACTGTTGTCTGTAAAGCTGATATAATCTATTTCTGCAGTGCTCCACGCAGCAGATACAGAGCAATCCCACCAGCAAATGATGTGTGAAAATAGCTGTATCTACACTTCCTGCTAAGGCCACCGCTGAGCCACAGTGTCCCTGTGTGGGGAGCCATTCACAACAAGAGCTGGTTCAGGGAGCCCTGCCAAGGCCAGAGCGTTGCACTCAATAGCACATGGGCTGGTGTACGCAGCACCAGGCACAACCACATCCACGCAGCCCTGTCAACATGTCAGAGGAGAGATGATGATGAGGAAGAGACTGCTAACTTTGAAAAAGAGAGAGAGCACTAGGAGAATGATAGCATGCAAAGACCATGCTGCAACCAAGCATCCTGCTATGCATCAGGGGAGAACAGAGGGATGACTGCATACGTTATGTCCACCAAAGCACAAGGAGAACCATGGGGCAGCTCAGCAGATTCTGCTGCTCACAGAGGCAAGAGACTGCCAGTCAGCAGACTGGGCTCAGTACTGAGCTCAGCTGGAGCTGCAAGGCCCTGCCACTCACTGAGCACTGTTTTGCCTCAGTGAAAAGCACCAGCTCCTGGCTCCAGGCTCCTACTGACATCCAAACTGAACAGAGCCAGCAGCTCAGCAGGAGCTGGCTGTAGCCCTGGATGTAGACATAGCCAATCTGTTCTCAGTGAGGACTGATACTGCACCCTTAGAGCACGTCCTGCACTGGTTTAACCCCTGTGCAATCCCTTGTTCACTTGGGATGGTCCCCTACTCTTCAAGGGCAAGCAGTACTTGACCTGCACTGTGTGAAAGCCTACTATCTGTTAACAAGACATTTGCTCTGATGAGGCAGTTAAAATGAGCACACTGCAAAGCCTATAAAAATTATTGACATTCATAGCACCATTAATCAGCTGCACTCATCCTCCAAATTCCACCACCTCACTGTGAAATGGAAAGCTGCAGGCTTGATTAACTGCACATCAGCTCAGATCTGTGCTGTTTTGTCCCAGTCACGTCAGCATTGAACCTGAAGGAACAGTCACAGATCAGGGAGATTTGTTTGACCATTTTGTTGTCCTTGGAGTTAAAGCTTGGAAAATCCATTTTTTGCCAGGATCTTTTGCTGTACTTGCTCCCCCAATTGGGAAAGATGCTAATTGGCTGTTTATCTTCTGGTCAGAAAGGGGAATTGAGTATTGCTTGACTGAGTCACAGCCTGCTGGAATTCTCTCCTGCCTCTTCCTTAGGTGTGTATGTCACACACCTGAGTAGAGAGATACTTCATGAGTAAGGCTTCCTTCCAGCAAAGGTACCTGGCTCATGTTTCCTATTCAACAGAGACTCAAACTTTACAGGATCAGCCGCTGGCAGCACTCCCAGGATATTTTTCCATTCGCACATATTTCTAAAAATGTCAACGCCAGTCTAACCACTCTCATCTGGGAAGCCTGACATCAGATGTACATTAGCCCAGGAAAAAAAACATAATCCAAAATGCAAGCCCCTTCTAAAAAGGAAAACAAATTCAAAGTATGTTATGTTGGCTCTTGCCTCTGTGCTCTATGAAAAAACAGGAGGAAAATTTAAAGTGTGATTTTACACCCATGACAGTTCAATTAGAAAATCAGACAAGGGAATATTATGGGTTTCAGAGATGAGAAGTGATGGTATGTGAGATTCTTATTCAGGCCCAATTTCTGCATGTTTGGGTTCGTTACTCAACAGGAGACAAAAAAGGTCCCAAGCAGAGCCTTAAGAGCCATGCTTTCTTTGCAGTCCTGGGATTAAAACCAAACAGCTAAACAGCACTACATCTGACTGTGGGAGAGCTTCCCCAGGGAGGAACCATTTTGGCTTGAGCATTTTGTTCCCATCATACATCTCTGATTATTTTCTCTTCCAAATCTGGACCTTTCACACACCTTCCCAGCATCATCTGCTACGCCTGAGAAACTAGTGTAGATGAACAAGACATGCTATGCTGCCATTTTGCAAGTTGACTTCAGGAATAAGCAATATTGTTTCCACACTTTCTTTTCCCCACAGCACGTGCTGTCAGCATGCTATCACCATAAGAGAGATCTCTATTTAATTCAGTCTGTCAAGGCTCAAAGAAAACAAAAGGTATGACTGCAGCCCTCAAGTCTGTCTGAGTAGGATTCCCAAAATGGAACAGAAGTTGACTTCAGTAGGACTAAACCATAATTACAGAATGAACAGAGAGCAGGATGTGTTCCTGAAATACTTTAAATGCATATTTCACTGTCCATGAATGCTGCAATAATGAATTTACAACTTCTGTCACTAGGGGAAATTAATAGAAAGGCCCCCTCCTTGTACTGGCTCCAATGATGGTTTTGTGCACTTACCTCCAAGATGTGTTTGGTTCTTGAATTATACTTTTGCTTCCTTGCAGATCTACATGTTTTTTTACAAGTTGATTTTAAGTATGCATCCTGTCTCTAAACTTAATAATACATAACTATTATGAACAGAGGTTTTATCCTTACTTATTGTTACAAACAACTTAAAGACTGATGCCCTGACATAAAAAGTTTCATCAGACTTTCCAGGTGGTGGACCTCAGCACTCCAGACCCCAAGTTTTGGTAGTATTTGCTATAGTCACCTAAGAGATGACCCCCACACTAAGACACTGACCCACTCACCTGCTGCAGAAAAACACCCCTACAGCAGAAATTCCTCAGACAGCAAGTTTCATTGTCTAGAACAGCTGCCGTCATGAAAGTCCTTCACAAGTCTTGTCCTGCCACTCCTACTCAAGGATGACAACCTTTGTCAGAGAAGTGAGACAAAGAAGAAAACTGAGTAATTAGGAGAAGGACTACAATCAGTGGAAGATCATATGGGATGCTTGCCTATACAAAAACTAAAAATGAAAGCCCATTCATAGGTTCACCTGTCCTTAATGGTCCCCTCAGAGAGATTTGTTTCTCACCCACTTGTTGAAGTGGTTGACAGCATTAACATCTTGAATTATTGCAGTTAGAGCTGTCAAGATCCAAGAATTACCATGTCAGAAAATATTTCAATGGAAGTTTACTTCTAGACCTGAACTCTTACTTCTCAGCCTGACCGAACTTAACTAATGTTCCAGTCCCAGGGGGCCACAGCAGAGCAACTTGCCAGCATGTAGATTCAGCTTGAAGTTACAGAATTCCAGTGGTGTTCCACTTCCTGCCCATTCTGGGTGGTCCATAGTTTCTACAGCATTAGAAGCAGTAATACAGTTACACATGTTTGTAATAGTTTTGCTTCCGGTATTACATTCAAAATCCCAGTGCTCTGTAAGGGAAGCTTGGTGATGCTTTCAGACCAGTCTTTAATTGCATACGCATTTTTCTGAGGCTACCTCAATGGATTTAGAGAAGTCAAACCATTTGGAAGCTAACACTGCTCAGAAAGAATGCATTTGTTTTGACCTATAGTTACTCCCCTTTCAGGTTGCTATTAGTTTAGGATCAAATAATCCTTTTTAGCATATATGCAAAGAGAAGTAAACTGTGTAAAACCCATGGACCAGCGCAGAAGGGCCTTGTCCATGTCAGGCACAGGCCAGGCAAACATCTGCAAAAGATCATTTAGGTGAGGCTGACCATTTCTTTGGGAATGGGACTGGCCTCAGTGAGATCTCTGCAGGTCTCATTCTGATTGAATTTCTTTGCATACATGTAGAAGCATGTCCCTAACCCCTTTCTTGTTTGTTTGTGCCTCATTTTTCCTTTCTAGTTATGTCTAGTGCAGCCTGGCAGACAGCAAGAACAGGAGCTGCGCTTGGCTACCAGGGCCTCAACTGTATCACAGTTCCTAAGCAGAATACAAGATGCAGTGACTGAAACACAAGTTACAGCCTACACTAGGGCTGTGCAAACAGGAAAATCAGTCAGACAAAAAACAAAGCAACAGTATCCCACTCTCACTGTCAAATTCACTTGTGCTCCTCAATTTGCACTTAAAAAAGTCGGGGGGAGGGAGGGTGGTGTGGTACCTTTAGTATAGTTGCATATACATGAGCTCAGGTGGAAGCAGAATTAGATGAGAACAGTGCTGCAGAAACAATTGTGCTCAGCGAATAGAGACTGATTATTGTTTAAGGTAAGAAAGTACCAATGGGGGAATGTGTAAAGCTTTTGAGATAACTCCAGGAAATTGCCTGAGGGCAAGATGCCATGTAGAATCAAAGCAGCGCATACTTCTCAACCCAAAGTGTGAAACTGAGCAACATCTACACTTGTCAGTTTGAGGGAACGTTCCCAGGCAATAATCACAATAAACTATACTGTTAAAGGCTCCTGGTCACACTTCTAAGTTTGTATCAGAGATCTTTCTTTCAATTACTTCCTAGGTACAATTTGGCAATCACCACAGGCCAGGAACAGAGCCCATTAGGCAGTCTGCCTCTGGTCACCTTGTTTTAGAGGTAGACTCTAACAGTATGAACACAGGCTGTTGCATGCCAATTGGCCTCAGTGACAGAGAACGCTCCTGGGCACATTTCATTTTCTAATACAGATGCAGTCAGGATGTCTATGAGAATTCGTATCTCCTCCTTAGTGGAATATCCAGATTCCTTATTAAGAACAGAACCTACCCCATTTTCTACTACCAAGAAGCAGTGCAAATTCCATTTTGAAATGCAGAGTGTTTCCAAGCCTCCCAGAGAGATTCTTTCTCATGCTCCAAAATTCTACGCTACTCAGCCTCTGCTCCATTATCAGTATGCATCACTGAGATCCTTCTTACATCCCTGGTACTCTTCCAACACCTGTTTAAAATGATTTCAATTCAGAATGTCAAGAAGACAGCTAATGTTTGAGAAAAATAAAATCCTCCAAAACTTAGCCAGGGAACACTGTGTTGTGCAGTCAAAAGAATTTTGCTATCAGAGCAAAGCTAGCAGACCAAGTTAGAAAAATAATTAGCTTCTAATAATAAATAATTTTTCTCCATTGTGTAATAATGATATTTAGCATCACTGCAATAGTTTACCTGCTGCAATATGTGAGCAAGCTACACATACTTATCAGCGGTGTCTGTGCTTCAGAGCCAGACAGGGCCCCTAAAGAACTGGTACTGTTTTCATCTCAGCTCCAGAGAAATCCAGGCTGAAATGCCTTGGATACAGTTTTTGCCCACAGGAAGGTTTGGGACATTTCTAAATATTCAACACACTGGTATCAGAGCCATTAAAGTTAGCATGGTAACCCAAGGAATAGGTCACTTAGACATACCCTGCCAGACAAGTGGGCAACAGGAATTTGAACAAAATTCTGCTATTTACTGAGACTTACTTCACCAGGCCTGCAGGAAAATGCCAGTGTCTGCTTTGAATGAACACTTAAGCACACTCTTCTAAAGACAAGTACCTGTATCCTTTCTTTCAAAGCACTGTGTAGACTTTTAAAACATGATCCTGAGAGATACCATGCAGGTATTTTGCCCAGTAGCTGAAATCCAGAAAGCATGCTGGAAGACACCATTCCTTTCTTAGGCAAATGCCCTGATATCTCAACTATAAACTCATGCTCTTCCTTTCCTTCTTATTTGGCTCCAGGAACATTTTCTCCTTCAAAGCACAGTGGCTAAGCTTTAGCTAAAGGGTATTCCTTCCCAGAACAATCTTTGTCACTCTCCAGACTGACTGTTGACTGTTTCTGCACATCATTCTTGTGCACGGCCAGAATTTCTCAGCACATTAAAGATAATATTTCCTAACTGAAACATTCGAAGAATTAATTGCAGACTAAAAAATAATAACAACAACCACCATGTATTTTCAGACCAATCTTTCTTTAAATAAGCCTACTGTGCAGCACTGCCTTGAAAATTATATAGTTTTCTGCACTAAGGAACTCATAAAATTGCTCTGCAAATTCACATTAAAGCCTTCCCTCAATTACACCCCCTCAGATTTTCAAATCACTTTAAACAAGGCAGAAATAACTTATAATGCTACACTGCTTAAATAAATAACTTTCAGCTGCCCCCCCCAGTCACATGCATTGCACTTGAACAGGGAAGAGGGAGAGAAAGAGGAGGTGGAAGAGGTTTTAAATTTGTCAAATTTGCGTGACAGAATTAAGTATGGTAGAATGTAACTAGTCCCTGCTAACTCTGGAGGGAGCAAAGAAAATCCGGGTATGGATTTGTGGGATTCTCTAGGGAAATTACTAAGTGCTAGGATAGAACCACTGAAGTGCAACCATATAAAGGAATTTAATGTTACCAACCTCTGCCACTTGTACACACCTCAGACCCTTAGATAGCTGCGCTACCAATCTAGTATATTTAAATTGCACCTTTTCCTCAAGTACCTTCATACAAATTGCAACCCAAAATATGAGTATTCATTATGCAACTGCATTCTCATGATACAGGCTGCAAGGCTTCATTGTACTCCTCATCTACAGGAAACCACCACTGCCTGGCCTGGGTTAGAAACATGAACTGACAGAAGCGTATTTCAACATCAGACAACTGGAGAAGGGTAGAATTACCACAGCCCTGACAGGGGAATTATTACAGCATTTCCATCCAAGGTGGCTTCTCTAGCAACCTGCTTTCCTATGTCAACTTTAACATAACCATCTCTAGCAACACATCTACGTGAAACTGAAGGGAGGCAGTTGTGGAGTGCCCAGCACTAATCACATCTACTACACACAGCAGCACGACAGCTCTGCCACTGCCTTGCAGTAATGACTGCTATCACCATGAAGTATATTGTGCGACAAAAGGGAAGGGAGAAAATGAGCAGTGAGGTATTAATGCAAAAGGTAAGAGCCAGGGTATTCCAAGAACAAAATAACTGGAGCTGGAAGAGAAGGCAACTGGAGTTGGAAGCAGTGGATCTGCATCCTCTCAGATAATACTAGTGAAGACTGGGAAACCCTGAGTCTAAGTCATTATTCATGTGAGAAGGATTGCAATTGGTGACATAAACTATAAAGGAGAAACCAACACAGGATGTTTTTAGAAAAATACAGTTATCTCTGGCTGCTTAAAAGCTGTTTCCCACAAGATCACAGATGATAGTCTCCATGGCACACTGCAGCTGAAACACAGAAACTAGATACATCTTTCTTTTTCATCTTCAGACAATTGTTAAAACCTCCACTGATTTCTTTGGAAACATCCTCCTCACGACAGCACACATGAGTGAATTCCTAATACAGAAGAAAAATTGCAGAATACTTTGGGTAAATGTTAAATTCTATTTTGAAAATTATAAATTCTGCAGTAATCATATAGACTTTGTGTGATGGGAAGCCCATGCTCTAATGAAAACACTTTGTTGCCAGCTAGGAAGGTTTGTAATTTTACTATTAAATCAGGTCACTTCTGAAAATCGAGTCAATTTGCTGCAAATTTGAAGCAACACTGCTGCACTGGAAAGGGCCACCTTGTTCTCATATCACATCAAGTCAAATAAGGAGAAATTCACTGTAAAAAAAGGCTGTTGCATCTCTTTCAGAACAATGGAAACAAGATTGCAGTCTAAGTCACTGGATTTTAACATCTCTGATTTGGATTTTGCCAGGCATCAATGAGAACAAAATTTAGGTATCTGTCCTTAGCATAAACATCTCAAAGAAAGCCCAACGCTGGCGATGCAGAGCTAGTTCTAAATCGGACCACCTGTGCCCTGGAGTGGGGTTTTACAGTGCTGAACGGCAAACTCTTTGCTGAGTCAGATTCATCACATAGGCAAAAATATGTGATCACCTTACAAACGGCAGCTGAACTGTAAGTTCAAGGGAAGTGGCATATGAGTCGGTACAAGCACAAAACCAAGCCCCATGCACTTACAACAGTGGGCAACAAAGCAAAGTTAGGGAGTGCTGATACTGTGATGAGAATCTGGAGCTGTAGTTACTGGTGTCAACCCTGGTGATTTCAGCCAAGCTATACTAACTATACAAACATGCTTACTTGTCATACTTATGAAGAGAGAAATGAGTTTTTATTGCATCACTTGGTATTATTGCGAAAAGCAACAAAAAATGCTTCCAGGTAAACAAGCCATCTTCAAGGCACTGGTTCACAACAGCTCTTGGTCTGCCTCTGGTTTTGTCTTTTTCATCAGTGGTAAAAATAAAGAGTATAGATACCTGGGAATCAACAGGTATCAAATAAGGACACTACATTATCAAATTACAGAAGCGAGAAAGCACTGCACTATATATACTAATTGTGTATTAATGCTATTCTTTTACTTTAAACAAGCTGGTATTTACCTTTGCAACTTCTAATTCCAATTAATTCTTTAGTCATATCATGAGCTTTAGTTTTTTCCTATTCCAGTTAACATAAAGCTTCTTATTTCACATTATTTTAATGATACAATACCCACATTTTTCACAATATCTCATCATACAAATACGGGGGATATTCTGGCCAATGGACCCACAGGTAGCTACTGGAGTTACTGTTTATTCCTACTGTGAGTTGACTTATGGACATCAGACAGTATAACCCAGGTTTAGTGAAGAGTATCAGCACACTTATGTCCCAAATTAAGGCAAGGGCAACAGAAATTTAACAAGCTGACATGGGGAGTGGTTTATGCATACAGCAAGAACACCCCACCCCACCCCCAAACTGTACTGAAGCTACAAATACACTAAATGGCATGCTCTAAAAAAATATTTTGAGTTGATGAATATAATATAAACCTTGGCAGAAAGACCTTGGAACAACGATTTGGATTGTTTATAGGCTATATTATTATAAAGGCCTTTTCTTTCCATTTTTTAAACATTTGTAGCTAAGTTAGCCTATGGAGGGAGGTTAGTGAAACTGGTGGTCACACAATGACAAGCTAAAGCTGCACCAAAGGCTCACAGATGATGTAGAAGCTTTATCTCACAGTTTCCTGGCTGTCCCTCTGTCCTCAGCAGGATCAACCTTGTTATTAAGTGAGGTGTCTCTGACACACTGACTGCCATACAACATACCAATTCCATCACTGGCCAAGTAGCAAGACCAAAGTCTTGATTAGGTCTTTAAAGCCCTCCTTTTGTTATTCCCCAAGCGTGGCAGCAATCTGCATGCAGGCCTTGCTGGTCACTGCTGGCCATGACATCTTGCCAAATGACCTGAACAAATCTCACAGAGGTAGCTGTCAATACAGCTAAGTGGCACTGCTGCATGCTGCTAAGTGGTCTCCCAGGTTTAGGTCACAACTAATACATTTAACTGATACGTGCCAGAAGAGTAAGGCTTTTTGGACACATATCTCTCTTCCCTGAGACTAAAAGTGCAGCGCTATTTGCTTTGTTACCTAATGAGAGGTGAACAGCCAGTGCATGCAGAAGGGAAGCTACTTCAGAGCAACGCTCAGTGCACTGTCAATCAAGAGCACCAACACCACCACTACAAGAACAGCGGTGTTTGCAGTATGAAACATCATGGAACAGCCAGCATAAGTGCCACTTTCTCCTCACAAAGTCCAAATAAAAAGAGGGATTTGTCTGTGCTGCTCTAAGCAGCATTAACTCTGCCTCTGTGTTCAGTGACCCCATGAGATGGGTCACAGGGCACAAATGCTGGCATACAGCCCTTGCCCGCAGAGCCACCAACAGCCATGCAAGAGACCAGGACGGAGACCACAAGGTGAACATCTCTCCTCCTCTCCCTGCTTCCCCCTCTGAGATCTCATATTTTAGATGTCCCAGTCTAGCCAAGCCCATTTTTATGCCTCTCCTGCCCTTTTCCCCTTTGAAAGGCTTGGTTTTTCCCTCCCTCCCACAGCTTTTTCTTTACAGGGCTTGTATATAGAAGATCATTGTACTAGTGTTCATAAAGTGCTAGGAGATGAATGGAGTTATGTAACTGCCAGTTTTTACCATTTTTTAGAATGATGGAAAAGTAAAATGGGAATGTAGACTCCCCTTGGGGCCAGGCTAAGCAAACGAACATTACTAGTGACACAAAGGAATATCCACTTCAGCATCCCCAAAATGGAAGAATGGAAGCGTAATGCACTTCAGTACATACTGTCCCACACATAATGGCAAGCCATCACTAACTACAGCATGTAGGCATGCATGGGGTGAGAAATATTCTGTGATGTAGCTCCTAGTAAAGGAAGTTTACGAAAAAGTGTTAGGGTTTGACTTTGCTCTTTTGGTTTGTTTTTCTTTGTTTACATTTACAATGATTTCCTGTTCACTAAGCTCTGCTATCTTGCGGCTTTTGATATTCCAAAGAGGTTTTATTCGGCTTGCTATTCATTCCAGGTCAGCTAACATAAAATCAATAATGGTTTTGGACAGATTTTCTTCTTGTAATGAGCCTAGAATTGGCATACACAGCCTAAACTCTCTTCCTGTTTCACATCTACAGGAGCTTTCTCAGAGTGATCTGGCTCTCTCTTTCGTGAACTTCTGCAGCAGAAATTTGCATCAACATGTTACAAGGCTTCTGCACTGTTAGTATCCCAGACACAGACATTGCTGCCTACTGAACTCAAAGAAGCTTCTTGACACCAAAATCAGTTATAGCAAAATCTGGTTCTCACTGAGGAAAAGTGAAACTACACTCTCATCTGGGCCAAAGCTGCAATTCTTCATGCAGACAATGCTAATACTCAGTTTGCAACTGTTCATGGCAAAGCGAGTGCTCTGATGAGCGAGCAGTGGCTGCAGGAAGAGGCACCGTTTCTATAGTAAGGATCTGCTGCTCTGATTTACAACGTCCTGCACCACCACTTGTTTTCAGGCTCACAAACTATGCCATGCACCTAAACATCTGCACCGAAGTCCAATGGGAACTGATGGCTCAAAAGTGTCAGCAAGGTATGTAGTTCGTCTTTTAAATAACTATCTCAAAGATCAGTGCATTCAAAAATATCTGCTGAACAATGCTTTACTTTAGCATGTGCTTAAAGCTGAGCTCAAACTAAGTGCTTTGCTGAACTGCGATCAATCCATGTTTCTGGTCATATTACTCAGTTTCTGTCAACAACCTCTCTCATTAGAAAGCAAATCCTTTACTGCCTTATAAACCAATAGAATGCACCCTTGTAAAGAAGGTGTCAAGGTTGAGTTTGCCTGAGCTGTGCCTGACAATTGTTTAGAAAGCCAATCCAAACAAATATTTTCAAGCACATTTTGAGAATAATTGGTTTTCTTTTCATTGGAAAGTTCTGTTTGTTTACTATGGAAATATGCAGCATGTTCTAAGTGAAGGTTGAGGAATGATTTGACAAGCTTGCATATAACCCTGTGCAGCAGTCAGGGTATTCTGCTCACAGAGCTTGGTCTTGATTGGGAAGAATTCTAGTCTCAGTTATAGCAGGACACATACGCTGGAATCCAGAGCTGCATTTTGCAGATTGGTTCCAGTGGGAAGTTAAAGGCTCCAGCACCTTGCAAGACCAAGTCCTGGGTTATCTCTGCAAACATGAAGAAGGGTTCAACAAGCAGTTGTTGAACTATGTGCTAACGTAACAGTTCACTGCCACTGAAGGGTGAGGATTTCACTCCTCCCTGCTTCCTCACTTCCCTATACTGTAGACCTTCTCCATCCCTTCCCAGCACTAGCTCTGGCAATCACTTGCTTTACAATTCACTAATTTGACAGAAAAAGATCTACTTTGTTCTTCTTGTTGTTGCTGCATTGGATTTTCTGCCAGATTAGTGAGGTCAAGCAGCTCCTGGAAGAGAAGGCAGCACTTATTACATTTGTATTTGCACAAGGACAGAATCAATTCAGGGTTAGTAACAAAAAGACACAATGGGAGGAAGAAAATTGAAAAGGAAGGAGGAATAGGCGGCCTTCCCTTTTCATCAGCAATGCTCTCTTAAGATCAGCTCAACACACTCTTCATAGCCCTACATACATAATAATAATAACATAATAATTACTGTTAGGTAATCCAAATCATTAATACCCAGAAGCCCTGCCCATAAGCAGGGTTTCACTGTTACATGAGGGACTGCATATACACACTGCCCCAGCTCCAAGGAGCTGACAGCCTAATCTGGCACAACGAGCAATTGGAAGAGCAAAGTATGGAAGACAAAAGTGGTCAGGGAAGTGGAGGTAGTAGTTAGAGGAAGACATAACCAAACTTCAGTCCTGAAAGACTCCCTGAATTGTTTGGTACATGAGGTGAGTCAGATGGATTTAATCACTGAAAGTAAATCAAACTACTTGCCTGAGAAAGGAGCTTTACTGTTCAGCTGTCAGTGATTTAGATCTCAGCATGTGCAACAGGTGAGTATATCACTTGTTTCATTTTAGACTCAGCCTTACCAAACGGCTAACTCTGCACTGCATTTCAACAAAAAAAAAAACCCTCCCACTAAAGCAAACAGATCTGCCCGAGTCAGGAGTGCAGCTGAACTGGGCACTTTGTGTATCAGTCAGTCATGTTGCAAACAGTTTCTCAACATACTACAGCATCAATCCCCTTCTAAATAAACAAGCAAATCAACCAAGAAACCAACATCTAAAATTCATGTGAAAGATCCTGTTCTCTATTACCAGATTCAACATCCTTCCCCCTCTCCCCAGGTTTTGGGTTGAGCAATGGTTGCCAGTTGCTTATACCAAACATGAAAAATACTACTTGCCTGGCACATACCATGCCTGTTTTATTGAATAGGAAGGAAAAACCATACATTTGACCATTATCATTAAACAGCATGGTAAGGGACAGGAAAGCAGAATTTGCGTTTGGATGAAAGAATGTCAAAGCACTGTTTTGCAAAGCTGATTTAAATTTCTCACAGTTCATATATCTGAGATACCTGCATAAGTTATAATCCTGATTTAGTATTTACTTAAGTTGTGTTAGAAAATTTGTTAGAAACAAACCTTGAGTGTTGACAATCAAGACTTCTCTTTCTGCTAGTCTTGCTCTGCCACCGTATGTGGTGAAGGCATGAAACATCCTTTAGTAACAAAACAGAAGTTTCTGGGGAAAACAGAGTCCTTTGCAAGAAAAACAATAACACAGCTTTTTGAGTTAAAGAAGCAACTTTGTGTCGGTCTTCACTAGTAAGCTGTACAGTGCTGTGTTATCATGATGAAGATAGATAAGCTGACATTTGTCTTTCAACAACATCTTAACTGTAAAATCCACACCACTGAAAAGGTTTTGTTTGGAAATAAAAAGAAAACAAGGATGTGTTTTGATGAAAGGTGATGCTTTCCATCCAAGTCCAAGATATAAGCCACGCAATGGTTATTTAAGAGCACGGCATGCCATGTTAGACTCTTTTAAGTGCCATCCATTTCCAGTCTATGATAATTAAAACCAGTGAACTGTGTACACAGACGGTATGGATGCATACAGGTGACTGACACACATGCCAAAGTAATCTGGAGTGTACACTGAAAACGGTTTTGCAGATATTGCACTCATACTCTACCCTCTTTTCCTATCGATCCACTCCCTTGTGTTTTTATTCTGTTGTGCACTTGGATCGAAACCAGTAAGAGCAGACAGTATTATTTTCCCTTTGGGTCTCAAAAATCTAATGAAGATAGATATAAAACTGTAAAACTACAAAACCCACAAAAGCTGCGCATATACATTTTTTTTTTGAGTGGGGACAGTAAGCACAGGACTAAATTATTTAGAAATTCTGAAACAGCAAGGTAATTAATAAAGTTATTTATAAAGAAGTGTATCTACAATATTTAATAATTTAAGGCTCACAAGAAACTAACATATCAATGACAACAGGAGTTTTCTGCTATAGGGTTAAAAGCACCAAATTCACTTCACATACTACATAACCAATCTGTACAGACCACAAGTGGAAAACTCAGAAAGTGCTGACCTGCTGATGTTACTAGTGCTTTAAGGATGTTGCATTTCACAGGAATAAGAAATCCCCTTTCAACTATAAATACAATTATACAGATAGAAAATATACTGGAATAATTTCAATTTGAAACTACAGTACAAAAAACCTCAACCTCCCTCCCCCCCCAATCCATTCATTCTCCACGCACGCATCCTCCAACCTGTTAGTACTAAACATGGAGCAGCTGAATTGGTTACAAATGACCCATTTAAAAACAACTACCATTTGCCAAAATAAGTTTCTACAAATTAGATTTTGCACTGTTGTAATTTACCAGCTCCTGCATCATGGAGCGTAGCTTATTCTTAGTCTATTTTAAAAATAGGTGACCCTTTGTGTCATGGAAAAAGAACATAAAAACATGTATTCCTGGAGGACTACTCAGGACAGTGATCAATTTACAAAATATAGCCTGAGTTAAAAAAACTAACTGGTACCAAAAGAATAATTATAGTAGTAAGTTTCTGACACCACCAAATACTTCTGCATCTCTGAACTAACTCTCTCCTCTCCTTACAGGTCTGTTTCCCTGTTGGTGTCCAGACAGAGAGCATAGAGCGATTTTCTGAGATCTACGTTACTTTTTGCTTTGATATTGGTTTTCTCTAAGGAGCTGGTACCATTGTTGAACCCCTCACTGTTTTCCAAGTGCACAACAGATTTGTTCAGAGAGTTTCTACTGGCTCTTCTTTTCGCATCTCCCCCTGCTGCACTGCCCTGAGCACTACTGTGTTCATCTTTGAGAACAGCTTGCTCATGATCAGTCTCTCGGTGGTAGAAGTAATTGAAGTTGGACACAATGACAGGGACAGGCAGGGCGATGGTGAGCACACCTGCGATGGCACACAAAGAACCCACAATCTTGCCCCCCACGGTGACAGGTCGCATGTCTCCATATCCCACAGTGGTCATGGTTACCACTGCCCACCAGAAGGCATCAGGGATGCTGGAGAAATGAGACTCGGGGTCATCAGCTTCGGCAAAGTAGACAGCACTGGAGAAGAGGATTACCCCAATGAAAAGGAAAAAGATGAGGAGGCCCAGCTCCCTCATGCTGGCTTTCAAAGTCTGTCCCAAGATCTGCAGCCCCTTGGAGTGCCTGGAGAGCTTGAAGATCCTGAAGACTCTGACCAGGCGGATGACTCTGAGGATGGCCAGGGACATGGCTTGCTGCTGGCCCCCACCTCCATTGCTGCTGCCAGCCCCAGGCTGCTGCTGCTGGGCCAGCTCAGTTCCCAGGGTGATGAAGTAGGGGATGATGGCCACGATGTCAATGATATTCATGATGTTGCGGGAGAACTCGGACTTGCTGGGGCAGGCAAAGAAGCGGACGAGGAGCTCAAAGGTGAACCAGATAACACATGTGGTCTCAATGATGAAGAAGGGGTCAGAGAGACTACTGGGTGGCTGCATGGGTTGGGGTTCCACAGTCGTGCCATTCAAACCTCCACTTTGTGTGGGCTGGGGCACAGGAATCTCTCTCTCATCCCTGAATTCCGGCAGGGTCTCCAGGCAGAAGGTGATGATGGAGATGAGGATGACCAACACGGAGACAATGGCGATGGCTCGGGCGGAGCTGGAGCTCTCGGGGTACTCAAAGATGAGCCAGACCTGTCGCTGGAACTCGTTGCGGGGCAGGGGCTTTTCCTCCTCTTTGATGAAGCCCTCATCCTCCCGGAAGCGCTCCATGGCCTCCTCACCCAACTGGTAGAAGCGGATCTCATCAGCAAAGACATCGATGGAGACATTGACGGGCCGACGGAGCTTGCCCCCGGACTGATAAAAGTAGAGGATACCGTCGAAGCTGGGCCGGTTGCGGTCGAAGAAGTACTCGTTGCGGAGCGGGTCGAAGTAACGCATGCGCTTATCCGGGTCCCCCAGCAGCGTGTCGGGGAACTGGTTGAGGGTGCCGAGCTGGGTCTCGAAGCGCAGCCCCGAGATGTTGATCAGCACCCGCTGGTGGTGCATGGCGCCCTGGTTTGCCGCAGCCGCCGCTTCCTCCTCCTCCTCCTCGCCCGCCGCCGCCATGGCCATGCCCCGGCGGTGTCCCCCTTCCTCCGAGGGGCCCATCTCCATCCCCGCACAGCGGCGCGGCGGCGGTTGCGGTGGCGGTTGGGGCGTAGGGGCCGCTCCGCGCTCCGCCGGCCGCTCGTTGGAGCTGCCCGCGCTGCCGCTGCGGTGCCTCTCGCCGCCTCTCCGAGGGACCGGCGGGGGCCGCTTCCCGTCCTCCGGCGACGGCAGCGGGGCACCCTCCTTGCCGTCGTTCAGCCGTGGAGCGGCAGCGGCGGAGCCGGCGATGTGCAGCAAGTTGCCCCTCCGCCGAGCCCGGGCACTGCCGCCGGCCGTGGCATCTTCGCCGCCAGCGATGGCCGTGGTGCCGCCGTTCTCCAGAGTTACCAGCGCGATCTCCATGGGCAGCGGCGGCAGGAGGCAGGCGCGTCTGAGGCGGCGGGCATGCTGCGCTCGCCGCCCCTCCGCCGCTGCCGCTGCCGCCGCCGCCGCCGCAGGTCACCTCCGGGCGTCCGCCCTGCCCTGCCCTGCCCTGTCCTGCCTTGCCCTACCCTGCCCGCCTCCGCCTCACTGCGAGGCGGCGCACGGCCGACCGCGGCCCGGGAGAGCCGCCCGGGGACCCGGATATAAACGAGCGATCATTATATTATGGTCGCTTGACGTCAAAGAGGATCCCTTCTCCTCTGCGCTCCCGTGCAGGCACCGGGATGCCGCTTTCCCCCCGCTCCGCCCCGCGGGAGGGCTCCGCACCGGGGCGGCGACACGCTCCGGGCAGTGTATCGCACCCGTGGGGACCGCCACGGGCCGCCGGCGGAGCGGCCGCTGAGGATGCCCGCAGGTGCCGCCGGACAGCGGCGTCGGTGGGATGTGGGGAGACTGGCGCGGGATTTCGCGGCGGGGACCCGCTCCTGAGAAGGGGGAATCCCTCCGCCCCGTGGGGATTGCGGTGCGGCCCCCACGTGTGGGTTTCTCGCTGAAAGGATTGCTTGCAGAGAGGGCTCTGGCTGTCAACCCGCAGTCGCCAGTAATGAAAATCATAATCGAAAGCCCCGGGGATTCCCGGTGCCTCCTGGTGTGTGTGTGCTCCGCCTTCAACCGTACCGTCCCCCCCCGCCCTCCCCAGCGTAATGAGAACAAAGGAAGGGATTGGTATTTTCTTTTTTTTTTCCGTTTTGCTTGTTCTCCCCCCGCATTCCCCTCAGTTTCTCGTGGTGCAGCTTCAAAAGGTGCTTCCAAAGCCAGCAGGCGACATTTCCATCGGGTTACCTTCATGTCGACATTTGCAAACCGGGACTGTACTTTCCCTTCGTTGCATTCTTAAACCCACATCCGAGGCTGATACATTTGAGTAGACGCACATTTTATTAAAGAAAAGGAATTGAAGCAGCTTTACACAGTGACTTCAATTACAGCTCAGTAATACAATCGGTGCTAAAATCTTATTTGCTATATTCATGAACTCATCTATTCTACTGAAGATCTACATGGGGATATACTAAATATGTATACAAATACTGTAGTTTTAAAACATATATATACCTTTCCATTCCTGCAGAGTTTCTGAATTTCAAAAAAAATATGTATAGAAAATATTAAGTGAAAAACCATTTTGCCTTTCAGTTGGCATTGCTGCAGTTACATTTTTACTCAGTCTTTGTGGTAGTACTGACAGCTCCATTAAAAAGTTTACCTAGATTCACAGGAATTAGTGGGTTTTCACTTAATTTAAAATATTACCTCTGTGCATGAAATATGCCCAAAGATGTTAAAAATAGTGCCAAAAAGGAAAACCACGATTATATTAACTGGTTACTGTAAGAGATTACATGATTGTGTCACTTAATTTACTTCTGAGAACTCTAGCACAGAATCGCTGACCTGTTCTGCCACTGTGTTCACAGTGAAGGACCACTTTAGTCACACAAGTATTTCCTAGATGTAAAATGACAGGTAAGTTTTCTAGAGCACCCCTTTCAAAATAATGGCCCTTTAATTTACAGTTATTTAATGGAATAATGTATTAAACTTGCAAAATGTGTATAACAACCTTTGGGACCAGGAAACTACGATAAAGTGGCTACACTTGTGCACTCCAGCAAGTATTGGCTCATCTGTTTTCAGTGAATGCCAGGGATTATAGCTGGAGGAAGGGCTTGCACACCGGTTTTCCAGCTCTGTCAGCTCTTGTAATACAAGATATTCTCCCTCTAAACCTTACCTCAGAAATGATACTGTATTTCAAGAGGAAACATCCCTAGACATGTTCATATAGACCTCCCAGAGGTATTGCCAGTCAAAATTAATAACTTGTACCCCCAGAACTATGACATCTGGCTGTCACAACATCCACCTTTGGAGTCTGCTAAGCGACTAGGTCCCTTTCACAGGGCCAGTTGCAGGCATCCACACTCAACTGTGCTTTCATCTGCATATGAATATAACCAGTTGCACAACATAAAACTGATGACTTGCTGGCACCTGTGCCTGCTCCCTCACCTCTGCTTTTTTCATTGCGATTTAGCAAGAAGTATTTTCTACCCTGAGCACATACACGCATGCAATCAGTCCCTTACACCCTAGCCCATCCACACCAAAATTTACTATTCTCTCCAGCTCCCACTGCCACTCGGTTCTTCTAATCCAGTTATAATAACTTGTCATGCTCTCTGACTGGGATGTTGCTTTTCCTCTCCCTACCTGGTCCACACAGCACCATTAGCGGCTTATCCCCCAGCGTCATTTGCAGGTTTTCTCCTATGGCTGGATAAGGGGCTAGTAAAGGAGACTGCCCTGGACAGGCAGCGTCAAGGGGCTGCCTGAGTGCAGTTCTTCTAAGATTCCCTACTTTACCAGCTAGCACCAATGAGGGGCTTATGCAAGCTTTGCAGAAAAAGAAATACTGTCCAGGCTAGAGATTTTCTGTCTTCCACCTAAATGCAGGCTGCATCCCCAATGTCACCTTATCAACGCTTCCATGGGGAGAAAAGAAAGATCATATCTTTATGCCCTGTACATGCTGGGAACATGAATAATACATGTCTGTGCTCAGACCCGTGGAATCATAGGCACCTGCACCACGCAGGAGATAGCTGTAACTGCCTCCCTTCTGCTGCTGCATTTTCGGCTTTGCACTGCCCTCCCCTGCTCTCAGGTACTGGGACAGATGCAACTAGCTGATCCAAGCCATCATGGGCTGATGAGCATCACCCAATACATTACATAGAAGAGGCAGTGATGTGGCTGCACAGAGCTGTCATTCAATGGCTGTATTCCTTTAGTCATACACAAATGCACATACACACACACTACATACTCTCTGGTACACCTGACTAAGGTATGACCTTAGGGACATGCAGTCTTTTCACAAATACTCCCTTTTGGGCCATCCCTGTCACTGGCAGTGGCTGTATAGCTGCAGCATCACAAAAATAAAAGTACAATGCTGAGATGTGGAGAGATGCACACACCAGCCTCTAGAGGCTTAATCTGCCCCCAGCCCTCCTCCTCAGTGGTGGTAGGATTAGATACGTCTGCTTTGACACATTTTGTGGGGTTAGAGACCCCACAAATGTGCCTCATGAGGTGACATGGGTGACTCCTTTTTTTCCTCTCTGTGTGTTAACCAAACAATTCTCCCATCATGACAGATGATGAGGAAGTCAACTGAAGCCGAGAGGAAACTGAACGGGTTAAAAACAAATCCGTGCCTCCTCCACTTGGTTAATTCCCCAGCAGCCTGATCCTGTGTTGAGATGATTCAGGCCAGAGAGAGAGAGACTGCCACAGTCCCCAAGGGAGACCCCAGAGAAAAGACTCATATTTCCTGTTCAGGAGGATTAAGTACAAGGCCATTGACAAATCACAGTAAACATCTGGATGTGAGCACTCCATCTATCAAGCCCTAATCCACTAAGTTATTCATTAATGAATTCGGCAAAATCACACTGGTTTATATATAGGGTCAGCTGTTTTTTAATGTTTTGCTTGGAGGTGTTTTGTACCTCTATCAACAGATTTTTATTTATCGCACAAAACAGTCTACTATAGTCTGCTTTTCCTTAGTTAATTGTTCAGATTTTTTTTTTTACCTCTTTTTTTAAAAAAAAACAACAAAACACTCTCTGCCAATATTTTCTGATAGCATAAAAAAAAAAATAAAAAAAAAATCCAGTAGTTAAAACCCAGACACGTTCCTGCATTTTAGTTTTTTGCAGTTTTAAGCCCAAGTCCCTCTGGAAACTTTCCACCACACAGTGATGGAAAAAACATTAAATAGTAATTGATTTTTTTTTCTGTATTTTGTTTTGATTAAAATGAGAATCCCTCTCTTTTATCTTCAGAGAGAAAGTAAGCATTGAGTAAATGGTCTGGTTAATTCAAAAGTAATTTGATCAGAACATCCATAATTTACATTGACTCGAACAGCAGGAAAGATGCT
The DNA here is from genome assembly GCA_009867235.2 of Psittacus erithacus. Classification (NCBI taxonomy): domain Eukaryota; kingdom Metazoa; phylum Chordata; class Aves; order Psittaciformes; family Psittacidae; genus Psittacus; species Psittacus erithacus. The sequence continues at coordinate 33,780 of WYDI02012581.1, forward strand.
GAGCACTACCAGATATCCAGCTTATTCATTTAAGCAGACTACTTACAGTATACTTTATATCTTGTGAATGAAAACTGCTCTAAGAACATATAATGACTCACATTTTATAAAGGGGTGACTTGCACACAACTGTGCCCTTAGAAGTCATTTGGTAAGCTTGAATAACACTCCAATCTGCTCACACGCAGACCAGACCATATAGCTGAGTCCATTGTTTTTCACACAGCTGTGCCATCTTGTTTCCAGTGACATCTGCAGGCTTTGCCATTGATATTGGTGGAATCAGCATTTGGCCCAGAGGTTTGTATAAATCCAGCTGCAAGAGGATATTTTCAATTCACCCTCAAAGCTTTGGACTCTACCAGACAGCATGAATTGTTCAAACTTGCAATTCGTGATTTCCAGCCTTTTTGACTTGCAGTGCATTGCTGTGATGTAATATTTAACTCTAGGGACTTGATCTTAAAGGGGAAATCTCATTCTATGCCTTCATTCTCTTTTAAATTCCTGGAGCACATACCTCTGTCTACCCTAGGTTTTTGCTGTCATCACAACAGGATGCCCCAAGTGTGATAATCCAGTTGAAAACAGGAATGAAAAACAAGTGAGCACAATGTGAAGGAGCAAAGAATCAAGACCTGCAGAGCCACTCAGCTATACCTGTGCAATTTTATCTGTACTGCTAGCGCAAATAATCTTACAAGTTAATTTAGTTTGCATCAGTGCTTTTGTAGTGGCCGTACTCCATGCCAACATCTATTTCTGTATGCAAAGCATGGCGTTTCTGGGCAAACCTAATCCTTCCTTATCATTCAACTGAAAATACTTCATTTTCATCCTATGGCTATTGAACTCATGCTGAAAAAAGCCCTTACCAATTCAAGGTACAACATCAGGCCACTCAAGCTGTGAGGAAGAGGGACAGGAATACACAGATCAAAGATTGTATGTGTAGGACAAATAGTTACAGCGGCATGTGATTGAGGTGATCAATCACAAGTTGTGAGGTGGCAAATTCATACTTCTGTATTTGTTACCAGCTATGTGGCTAGTCACAGTCCAGAATCCACTGCAGTAAGCTCTGTCATACACAGACACAAATTAAACTGCATAGGCTGCTAAAAAAAAAAAGCTAAATGGCATGTTTAAAAATGTATATATTTTAAAAAGGAGTGGATTTGCAAAAACATATTTAGAATCATAGAATAGTTTGGGTTGGAAAGGACCTAAAGATCATCAAGTTCCAACCTCCCTGCCACAGGCAGGGACACCTCACACTAAACCATGTCACCCAAGGCTCTGTCCAACCTGGCCTTGAACACCGCCA
>WYDI02012582.1:0-10000 GCA_009867235.2 Psittacus erithacus
CTGTGAGCGCACACTGAAGCCGGCTCATGTTCATTTTCTCATCTACCAACACCCCCAAGTCCTTCTCCACAGGGCTGTTCTGAATCTCTTCTCTGCCCAACCTGTAGCGGTGCCTGGGATTGCTCTGACCCAGGTGTAGGACCCATAAAACACTTAAGTGGACTTTAACAATTATGAAAACTAATGAGAAAAATCTTAAATGGATAGGAACAATCTTTTATCATTTTAATATTTTAATCACCAAAATAATATAAAAAGAGCTTTTACCACTGAAAATATCCTCAGCTGACTTCCACTTTGTTAAATATAGTGACATAGCGGGAAAACTGGCAAAGTCAAAATAAAGTTAAACAGGTCTGTTGTTTGCCATGCCTTTTGTCTTAGGGCCACAATACTTTGGATTATAGAATAGAAAAGCATGTTACTGTGATGGCAAGAATGATTATCAGCGTACAAGAACTCACCTTGGCACTAATGACTAGTCTTAGGTCTACTGGACAGTGAAAGATCAGTGTTTCCTTTTCACTGAAACTCTCCATGCATGCTAAACTCCCTGAAAGAACAACAGTACAAAATATATAAAGATGGACTAAGTTATCCTTAAAGAAGACAACTGGGATGCATTAAGTAGGAATGACTCTGGAAATACACTGCTATGAAGTATGATAGTCTTCTGACTTGGAAATAGTCCTTAGCTTCGGAAACTTGAGCTAAGTTCTAGGTATTGAATCATCCTTCCAAGTCTTCTCAGGAGCTTGGACTCAATTTACAGGTGAAATTAAACAATTAAACCTGCATTTGGGACAGAAAGCCTGAGCTCAGCACACACATTTTATGCACTGAGTTTTACTGCATAGTTGGTGTCTCTAAATTAAGGCTTTCCATGGAGCTTTTATGTGCAGGATTATATCATTTATTTTGGGCGTCAAGTTCAGCCAGTTGGACCAAAGTATAAACAGAACTTGCTCCAGGACTCAGACTTGTCTTTAATGAGAAAAAAAAGGGGGTGTTCCAATATACACAGCCACAGTCAAGATAATGGCAAACCTCCCACTGAATTAACTGGAAACAGGATCAAGGCCACAGTTGAGATAAGCAACAAAATGAAAAAACTTCTAATTTCTGTCAGTGAGAGTACAACACCCAAATGGAGCATTTCCATTTGTGAAATTGTTACATTTGCATTTGTGAAATGTTACATTCTTCTCCTCGGTATTCTCTTAAGGTTTCCAACCGTATATTGATGAAGGCATAAATGTTCATATGTAAATTAATTGATTTGTTAACTAAAACTATTTTATTCCTTTTGTTACCAATATCAGAGTCCCGCACATAGGTAGCAGATTCCTGCCCTGTCTAAGAAGTGAGCTGAACATAAGTCACATCTGGAAATTCATTACAGGGTTTATAAACCCTAGACAAAGTCACTACCTCTGCCTTTCCTAAAATGGCAATGTACAGATCTTGGAGCAGTTTCAAAACATAGGTAAATCAGTGGAAAAATGTCTATTGAGTTCCGATGTAATTTTATATCAGGCCCATGGCAAATACCAGAGAGTATGTCCACTAATCTCCTCAACATTAATGGACAGAGACATCATGAATTAATCTTATTATATAAAAGATTGCAAAAGTCTAAACTGCAGCACGTATTGCTTTACTTAAAATTGACTAAATTTAGTTTCATTCTTAGGTACCATGAAGGGAGGAGGATTGGGATAGTTTTTGAATACCAGTATATTTAAGCATGTGTGTGCTCCTGACAGTGATGTTCAGAAGCAGTGTTCACCAGAAGCATACTCCTCATCCATTGCTGCTTTTGCTGGCCTTAAATATTTTAAAACTCATGCTTCAGGGTTTCAGCCTGTCTTGAACAATCAGACATCAAAGTGGCCCTTAGTTGAAGGCAACAAACAGGACTGCTTCGCACCTTCATATTTATTCTCTCTGCTAGCCACTGTCATGGACGCAACAGTGGACTAGACACACTTAAGGCATGAGCCAGCAGGACAGTTTCTATGATGTCTGCTTAATAATCCATTTTTCATCCTATTACAATGTAAACTGTATTTACTTATTGCTGGTATTTTTGCAACAGCAGCTGCTACTGCTGCTGAAACCAAACATCTCATTTCCAAGGGCATTCTGGGGCTGGAAGAAAAGAAAAAAAGCAAAGGAAAGGCAAGCATTTGACTCTCCTCCTGGCTATGTGGAGAGGAGAACTGGGTGATGCTTTGCATCATCTCAAAAATAAGCAGAAAAGGACTTCTGCCTGAAGTGCATGTTGCCAGCACCAGTTGGCCCCCTTAGGCAGAATTAGATAAGATGCAGCTGTAGCTGTCCCAGCTGCATAGTTCTTTTTTGGCATTAAATGCACAGGCAGCTGATACAGTGAACTTACCAGGCTGGAAGGTGGATGCAGCAATGACAAAACATAAGGAGGAAAGGATAAATAAAACCACCATTTAGCAGCAAAGCACTACAACTGCAGTACACACTTTGGAACAGGGAACTACTTCAGGGGATCAATGAGTTATTTATCACATTATTCAGTTCTCAAGGAATTTCTTTGTGAAAGGAAATTTCAGTCTTCTCTCTGTCTTCTCTTTTAACCCTGCCCAGCTTTATGAATAGTCCTTTATTTTTTCCCTTCTAAAAGAAAGAGTTTGCATGCTGCAGAAAAGAAAGTGAGGGCCTTTGTTATTAATGTTGTAGAAATACAAATACGTCCACCTAAGAAAGGAGTCTTCATTAACTCCCACAGCCCAGAAAATTAAGGCACGGCTCATCAGGATCTGAGCTTGCTATTGGTTAAATTGCAAGGGACTAGTTGAGTTGCTGGGGTTCATAATGCTGATAGAGCGGTTTCCACGTGAATGAAGGATAAACAGCGATTAATTTCAGCCAATAAATAATGGTTTGAGGCCCACATTGAAAGAGGAACAATTACTTTTCCATTTTTCCTGCCAAATGAGCTGATAAGAGAAAACAGGGGAGTTGGCCACGTAAATCAGTCTTAATTTTATCTTCCCCATTAAAAAGCAGCCATTAAGACCATCTTCGGCTCATTTCATCCTCTTCTTGTTTCAGTTTTTCAATTTGCACAAAAGGGGGGAGTTTGCTCGTCATAAAATTTCACTTTGGCCAACCTATCATTTGCATCTGAGCCAATAAATAGCAATTAGCATAAACATTTAAATCAGGAACTGGAACAAATTCTTGTTCCCCCAGCAAGCTGTTAAATTACTGTATTTCACTATATATAAGAAGCGTTAGAAACAAGATCTGCTGGGCACAATTATCCCTTTCAAACAAGACATGCTTGAAATAATAATAAAAAAGAAGAAATAGCTCACTGGGCAACCTTCTTGCTCATAGCCAATGAGCTTAATCAATGCAGAGAGAAGCTGCACCATTAATGTTGTTCAACAAAGCCATATTTTAAGCTTTCCTTCTAAAGGGATTTATTTGATCTTTATCCAAAATATATTCCCCAGGAATTAATTTAATTTGCACTGATGTTATATCATCAAACTTAATTTTTTCCTGTTCATTTTTCTCACTTTGCTAAAATGTGCATATCTTTACATATTGGTAAGCCTGATCTTTGCAAGTCTTGCTTTCTTGCAGCATGTTAATTATGTCAACACATATCCAGTGAGCATGACTCTGACCTGCTTCTGGTGTGGCAAATCAGCAATCACTCTGTAAATGCCAAAATAACTCCAGTGGGTGCAAACCACTGGACATTAGGTAAGGAGGAAGCTCAAGCAGACTCCTTTTCTTTTACATACATTCTTGACTTGCAAGAATATGTTAACTCTTACTCAACATTTTTCACCCTCAGACTACAACAGAAAGTAAGTAGAGTTATTCCCATTTCACAGTTGGGGAACCTAGAACGCAAGCATTAAATGCCTTGCTGAAGGTCATAAAGGAACTCTGAAATGCAGCCACAGTTGTCACATGGGCCTCAAATACACATCTGTAGTTTAACTCTTTCTAGCGTGTTTGCTGAGAAAATTGTTGACATATAAATCAGTTGTTCCTTAGGGTTATCTAGGGTCCTTCTGGATGTGACCCATGCATATTTCTTCCTAAAGAAGAGGAATTTTGAAGATAGATAGATAGATAGATGGATAGATAGATAGATAGACAGATGATAAAGCATTAAACTTTTTGTACACTGAACTGTACAGATAAGGTAGCACCTCAAAGTAGTTCAGTGTAGAAGACACTGATTTTAGTGAATGTAAGCCGTTGATGAAGATGGCATTAATTGTGGGTTGTTTTTTTTTTGTTTGGAGTGTTGGGTGGGAATCAGTACAGTGAAAAGAAGAAAGGTGAAAATCAATTCAAAAGGAGCAGCAAGACGGAGCTTTTGCTCAGGTGTTCAAGAATTGTGAAGTGCTGGCTGGGAACAAATGCTGAATCTCCATCAGCGTGCTGCTGCAGTCACTATCTTTTACCTAAAGCTTTTCACTCATAAGGAGAAGCTGCATCTAAATATATATGGGAGAGCTCTCCTTCCACTCTAGCACAAGGTAATTTTTCCTGCTGTTAAGTTTTCAAAAACAAAACCAAAAATAATAATTGTAAAACCTTATTATACTATGGGCAATTTCTGGATCACTGCACAAAGATGGAAAAGCTTCCAAGACTTTATCCCATAATGCAATCCTTATTCTTGGGACCAGTCTACATCCAAACTCACATTCAGATAACAGACTGGATTCTGTCTTTTACCTGCAGTGAAACTGTGATTTAAAGTTTCTCTGAGGCTAATCTTATTTTGTATCACTTGCCTTGTTTCAGGTTTATAGTAAAATAAGTTGAATTCTTTCTAGGTACATTTTTCTTATAGCCTGTGTTTTAGTACTAAGTAAAATGTTTTTTATGTCAATAGCATATTCCACCTAAGGATCTGAGAAATGAGTAAGTATTATTACTCCCTCTTCATGAACATAAAAGCTGAAGGCTGATTTACAGACAGAAGTACATTATTTAAACTGACAGTGTTAATTAAACCAGTTTAGTAAAACTAATACAGAAATCTCTTCAGAATCTTATTATGATTTGGAATAGGTTACACTGTCATAAAAGTCACTTGAAATATAATGCACTAACATCCATGTGTGGCATTATACCAGGTTGATTAAATTATTTTTAAAGTAGACATTATACAATTTCTGGGTCTAAACAGAATTTCTAAATCATGAGAGGTTAAGTGTTTAGATTTAAGGCCATAGAGTAGCAGATTTGTATCCAAAACCTGCATCCCCAAGGATAATATGAAAATATTTTAACATGATCATTTTTTCCCTTATGGAGCAGTTTATGAACAGATACATGGTATTACCCTCTAACTTTTCTCTTTTCATTTCCGTAAAACAGTTATTGTTTCCATCTCTTGGTAATGCATATCTCTAATGTAGCAGGATAATAAACATAGATTAAAAGAAATGTTAAATTATTCCTAACGTATTAATAATAAACATTAGGTTTACTTCAGACAAAGTTTATCAAAGAATCTGAGTTTTAGGTATGAAATTCAGAGGTGCAGTTCTGTAAATTCATGGGTTAATATTTGTGTAAGAAAGAAGGTAGCAATACTGGATGTTCTTTGAGGTATCCTTCAAAAGACCTTGGAAGAATGCAATAGTCAGGAATGCTTCAGTTTGGCCACTTGAAAATGTCATTGCATCACATCATACACTTATTTAAGCATTTCAGTTGCTCGTCATTGCAAGCGGGAAGGACCTTATCTGTAGGAAGGAAAACTCTTGATGATGGCAATAATTACAATTAAGTATATTGTCCTTCAGTATATTGTCCTATACATATTATAATTGTGCTGAAGAATTAAGAGATGTCTGCCTGGCAGTTTATTGAAGAATTTGTAGGAGTTTTCCTGGTGAAATTGAATAAAATTTAGTGTGGATGATCTTAAAGGTCTTTTCCAACCTAGTTGATTCTATGATCCTATAATACAAAAATGTAAGTCTCACATACACTGAGGCACATTTGCATTCTGAAGCTGTGTACTCCATAGAGAAAATAACCAAAGGGGATAAAATAGGGAAGAAATAATCCACCATTTTGCCCAGTATTTTAAACTGAATCAGCTCTGTAATACTGTAATAATTGTAACGTTAATTTTACCAGCAAACTCAGAAACACAGATGTCAGAAACTGCATCAATACTGGGACTTGAAGGACAACGTGAAATGCCTGAGAAGTATTGTTCAGAATTTTGTTTTATGGTTGACAGGATTTAGGAGTGTGAAACTAAGAGTACAAGTCATATACGCTAACATCTAGCAAAAATTGCAATGGATATTTTCTTGAGAGTAAATAAATGACCATCAGTATGAATCAAATCAACGAGAAGAAATATCTAGTTCTTTCAAAGCTTTCATGAAATACAGGTGGAGAAGACATCTATCAAATTCACAGATTCACTACAAGCTTCACAGTGTCTGAATTATGCTTCAACTATTAGTTGTGAAATTGAAAATTTATGTCAAATCTATAATTTGTTTTTCTTATGGTAAGTGATTTGTAATTCCATAATGCAGAGACTAGTAACTTGATGAAACAGCTGAAGCTTTAGTCTGTGCTGCACAGTTGCTGTTCTCTTGAAAAGAAAAAGAAAAAAATCAAAAGTAAAATAAATCATTTCCACAAAACCTGTATTGACAGAGAGAGATTAATCCATTTTTCCATGTATATTTAATAATATTTCATGTGAAAATTGAATGTAAAGTACATACAAAATGCTAAAATATTGGAAAAGTAATACCTCAATGATCCCAGGAACCTGGCCTTTCTTTTATTTGAATTAAATTTATAGTGCAAAGAAACCACATATTTTTGTAAAAAAGTGGACAAAAACTGAAATTAAAAATCTTTATTAATTTCTTCCAGTCTGAGATATTACGTAGGACAAGGAGAGAATTTGGACAACTAAACATAAAATTGATGTGATGAGTTTTCAAATTCATCTCAAAACCTATCCTACTGCATTACAGACCAAATATTTCATCAACAAAGTATAAATAATATCTATTACAACTTAGGGAATATTCAGACTATGATAGCCAGGCATGAAAGCTTTCGTGATAAATTGCATGCTTGAAAACATAAAGGTTGTGAACAAAACTGTTAATTCAATGCAGAAAACTGCCAAAATAAGTAAACTCTTCTTAAGCCCTGTTATTTTTCTGGACTGGAGGAGGCTTGGTACAGTTGAAATGAAAATTAAAGCCGTAGGCCTGGAATATATGTTGCTGTACCCTGCCAGGCTGTGGGTGCCCGGTGGCAGCCAGACGTATGTCTTTCCTTCTCCTGCAGATGCTCCTGTCATTCTGGGTCATAGGGAAGCAGAATGTATTGGAATGGTAGACAAAATAGGTTTAAAGGAGCATATCATAGGGAAGTTTGGCTTTTTTAATTTGGGAACTGGTGCCCATCGCTGTATCTGTCTGAACAACAGCTTTCAGATGAAAACTAAATATTCATGGAGAATAACAGAATGGTTACAGACCCTTATCCTAGCACGGCAGTCAGATACAGTGTTTCTTTTAGCTGTCATGGAATGACTTTGATTTTTTTTTTTTTTTTTGGGGGGGGGGATGGGTGTTTATCCCTTTTCTTAAAATTCTAAATTAAATGTCTGTTTCAGAAGAAAAGGATAATATCTGCTCTCTCAAAGCTGAAAACAAAATCATAGAATCGTAGAATTAACTTCACTGCAAAGGAAAGACCTTTAACATCAAGTCCAACCTTTACCCCAGGGCTGCCAAGGCCACCCCTAAACCATATCACTGAGGGACTCATCTACATGATATGTGTACACTTCCAGGGTGGGTGATTCCACCACTGCCCTGGGCAGCCTATTCCAATGCCTGAGCACCTTCTTGTATGAGGGAATTGCTCCTAATATCCAGTCTAAACCTCCCCTGGTGCAGTTTAAAGCCATTTCTTCTTGTCCTATCACTTGTTACTTGGGATAAATCTTCTGTGTTTGCTGGGAACATGCTGATAAAAAGAAAGAATATCCCTAAGAAAAAAATGTGCTGATATTTCAGTAAGTAAAGATTGACATTTTGACCCTACTTTGTCCTTTTTAAAATTTGCAGTGGCTTTGGAGTTGTGTAAGATTCTTCATAACAGAAATGGATCAGGCAGACTCCAAACATTTATGGCCGAGAAGAACTACATATCAGAAAATGGCAGTACACATTTTAAAGGAAGGGGAGAACTGCTGGATTTAAACTGAGATTTGAATGTGCATGATGTTTGAGTCTGTTCAAAGCAAAGATTTTGGCTCATCCCTCCCTCTCTGTCTGTCCTCAATGCACAGAAGAAAACAGTTAAATTCTTTCATTAATGTCAGGAGACAGCAGTGGGGTTCTGTGTGTGGAAGATGAGGCGGAAGACAATACCTTGAGTTTAAGGACAGACAGTAGAAAAGACACACTTCAAGCCCTTTACTGGAGCTAGGGCAGCTGACTTGCACAAGAGGAAAAGACATTGTGAGCAGCATGAGTACGATTTAGCTGATTGATTATCAATTAAGGCACTCTTCTGAGTATGAAGAGTCCCAGATCTGCCAAGTGGCTGAAGAGGTCAAATATCAGCATGACCCCTCCCTGTGTCTTACGGAAGCAGTATTTTTTAAATTAACATATGTGCTAACTTGTTAGCACAGAACAAAATGAACTCATAGTCATCGATGGACGTTGTCCTGTGTTTAAAACAAGTGAAACCATCATTTTTTTATCCTCTTTTTCAGAGAAAGAAAGAAATGGAGAAGCAGACTTGCTACAATCTATGCACAGTATTGTGAAAAAGAAAATATTCAGGAAATCAATTGTCGTAGCTAAAGAAAAAGAATGAACATCGGTAAAAATAACTGGACATAATTCCACCCACTCAGAAAATGGCACCTCTGTGTCAATTAGAATATATTTACGTCCTTGGTTGAATTTTTATTTGAGGGATTTTAATGCTATTTTCCTAAATCAAGGGCAAGCTTGTGATGGATACGTTTTTACATGGGCACTATATTATGACCATGCAGTGACCTCTGGCTGTGTACAGAACTTCCATTGACTCCAGAGGGAGTCCAACAGTACATGTCAATCAAGGACTATACGTTCAAAATCACCTACAGTTATAAAAAACATTCTCTGCTTCCCCCACTCTTTGTACAAGGGGATGATTTTGTGGTGGCAGTTTGTTACCAATGTCAGCTCAAAACATTTTCTTGAAGGAAAAGATCTCACTGTCTTACCCCGAAAATCATAATTCTTTATATCCTTTTATCAGCCTTCTAAATAAAAAAAATTAAAAAAAAAGAAAGTCTATGTGCTTGATCCAGTGTTATTTCTGCATGACATTAGCAACCCTTAATGCACTGCATACATTATAAACATTACACCAGAGCCATCATGAACCCTGCCATGCAAATTTTCATAAGGCGATTTATTCCTACCTAGTGAGCACTTAAGCCTCCTTTGTGTATACGAGCAAAATGTGTTCGGCAATAAATAGAAAGGAATGAACTATAGTGCCTCTTCTCCCCTTTTTGCATGAGTACAAATCATTAACGCATTGGCTTTAATAATTTCTCTGATTGCTCAGATGTTGCAGTGGTATGTAAAAGCTAAAGTAAGCCACCTAGACTTTTATTGGTTAACTAGACAGAGCACAACAGGTTCAGTGACCTATTTTGCTTTTTGACAGTGCAAGTCAAAGTACTTAACTTCAATCACTATCTCATTTACAAACCCCCCCAAAATAAAAAGCATGACAGTTAACACTAATATGATGGCAATTTCATACTGTTTCTGCTTATGAATTTGTCTTTCCCTTATTAATCATCCAATAAAGCACTGACACTGCAGAATCCTGACGTTGACCAACAAACCATGTACTAAGGACAGTAGCACCCAAAAGGAAGGGGCTACAGCAAAACTGGGGAAGCGAAAAGCTT
>WYDI02012582.1:12500-43554 GCA_009867235.2 Psittacus erithacus
AAGCAGACATAAAGGTTGATTGCTACTCTCCTCTGAAAGCAGAAAAAGCCCTATTAAATAGTAGTCAAGGCAGACTGATGGTTGGGTCTCTGCTCACCATATAAAGAAGTTTGCTCAGTTTTAAGTGGGATCTATGCTGCATTATTCAGTGCAGTTTCCATTAATTTCAATTTGCGGATGCAAAGAAAAATTAGGATGTCTCAAAAGTAAGTAAATCAAGTATCATGAAGAAATTGCTCTCTCATTTTTAGTCCTAAGAGAAATAATAAGGAAGATAGAAACTTCTGTTCAGTCTTCTTGGCTACATTGGCTGAAGAAAGTCTATGCCATGTCTATTCCTTTAAATCTCTTACTTTGAAAACCTGTTGTTTTAAATGTTTGAAAAGTATTGGAATTTACCATTTGATGAACATTCTTCAAGTGATAACAGTAAATCTGAGTATTTTCTAAAAAGCTTCTTTTTTCCTGTTTTATGTTTTAAGGCCATTGGGCAAAAAAATGGCAGTAAATGGTAAATCAAATTCTAAAATAAAGTGTGTAACACTGAACATCTGACGGATTAACAAAATATATTGGAAGCTTGACTCTCATTGACATTTGACCTCCTTCTTCTGTGCTGACAATGATGACACTCAGACATTTCAATTCTTTTTTTCATATGATCATTCTCAGCTCTCGTAATCAAAGGCGCTGGTGTTAACAATAGCATAAAAAAAAAAAAAAGGTAAGAGGAAAATACTGTTTTTGTAATAGATGGGAATTCTTTAAAATTCAGACATAGGTCTTAAACTGAAGTTGCGTTTCAAGTTTAGTCCCAGTTATCCGTCAAGCACACTGGCACATTTTTATTACAAGAACCACTTGATTTTCACTAACATTTTGTAACAGCGCTCTTTTCTTCTCTAAAATATGCTCTGATGGCCTAAGTTATGACTCTGTCTGCTCTTTGAGCTAGCCTGAAATTGTACCTTGTCCATGGCCAAGTGTCTCTTCAATCCTGCTTTGTGCTGTCACAGCAGGAACAGAGGCTGAATGCACAAGGTTTATGTGATTTTGCTGCTGACAGCAATCTCAACGATATCAGACCAGCTTCCTACCACGACACAGCTACTTTCACAAGTACAACTCTCTGTTCTCAGGGCTGATAACATTCACAGTTATTTTATGAATTTACACACTTTCTAAAGAAGTAAAAAGTTGCGACTCCTGTGCCACACAGCACCTCTACAACCTGTTCCCACAACTGCAGATGATGTAAAATTGCTATGTAATAAAAAGGTCTTTTGGATGGACAAAATTCAAATGTGATGTGCTAAAAAGAAAGGGTGAAACATAAGGATCTGAAGTGCTGCTGCAGTGACACAGAAACCTGAGTCTGATTTCAGTCATAGTAGCATAAAATAGGAGAAATCCATACAAGTCAGAGAATACAATCTGGAGTTTTAGGAATCAGCCTCAGTCAGTCTTACAAGGCAACGGTTTACAGGATTAAATAAAAAAATATAAACCAAATAATAAATCAAGAAAGAATTTAAAGAGAAAGAGATTATGCTATCTAAACCAGAGAAAATGAAGGGGGGGGGAGGGGGGGAAATTAGGTCATAAATTTGGAGTAAAATGTATGGTCTTAGTTTTCTTTTTATAATAAAAGTATTATAAAAACGAAAAGAGGCAAAGCTAAGGACATCCAGAATGATACAAGGACTCAAGAATATGTATATTTAGAAAGGTTGAAAAAGTATTGTATTGTTTGGAAAAGGGGATCTTATGAGGCACTTTAGAGACCAAGGAAGAGATGCAGCAATACTCTTTGAGCTAGTGTCAAATGCAAGCTCAAGGGAACACAAAATAATGCCAGAAAAAAGCCTGTCAATGAGACTCTCTAGACAGAAATATCTTATACTTAGAGCAAAATAGTGAATATTGTAATGGCTGCAAATGTTTCAAATACTTAAAAAATACCTGAAAAACCCAAAACAAAACAACAAAACCCCACACAACTTGGGAAAGTGATGTTGGATAAAATTTCTACAAATGGAAAGACTCAAATCAAAGTTTGAGTCATGGTTTTACTTTAGCTTCATAAGAAGATGTGACCCAGAATTATTTTTTCCCCTGTCAGTTTGATGAGAAATTAGCAGTGGACAGTAGAATACCCTTTGAACTTGGACTCTCAACACCCCACAGCATCATTTCACTCCCAGCATGTTCCATCAAGTAAGCAAGTCAAAATGCCCAATGGGACATCAGAGTAGGTGAATTAATCACGATGTCAATCCCTGACTGGCCCTTCAGGTTCTCCTGTTTTAAAGTGTCACTTCATTACTCAGCTGCACAATGCCTCACAGCTTATCTACCCATCACCTTCCCACTCTGGCACCAGCAGGGTCACGGGACACTTGGTGGGTATTTTCCTGCTCTCTGAAAGGGAAATAGGTTGTGGTCTCACAGCAGCACACGTCATCAGCACCTACTCCCCAAGGTGTGCATAATGACACCGGCACCTCCTGGCAAAGGAATTAAGAGCTGTGAGCAACTGTAATACAAGTCCACCAGGAACCTGAGCAGGTAGGAGAAGAGGAAAGCCTCATAATAAGCATTAAACCTCAAAAATAACATGGGCAAAAATGATGTTAAAAATGAACTTAAGGATGAGGGGCCAGTACCTGATGGGCAAAAATCCTTACAGGGTCTCACATCATGCCTAAATGAAGCCGTTCTGAGCGTACAGTTGCTCTTAAAACTTCCTGAAGTGAAACCATCAGGAAAAATGTATGAATAAAATAAAAACTGTTTTTAAAAATAAGTTTAATCCTAACTGGATTAATCATAATCCAATCACGGCGCATCATCAAAGGTTAGACGGGAGGTTGACAGGGACCCTGATTTCTGTGTGAATTCTTGTATTGTCTGAGTTTCAGGGTACCAACTTTCCACAGAACTGTAAACACCTGCCACCTTAAAGTGATATAGTTATGAACATTAACATAAAGTTTTATAACACTGTTTTATATATATATATATATAAAAACACTTCAAAGTCTGTTTATCCTTACCTAAAACTATTCTAACATTTAATCAACAAAAAAAAGGTATTTATTGGTATTTCTGGTGCAAAATTCATTGCTATAATCTCCTGCTTATCCCAAATGTACCTTAACTTTAAGAAAATGAATTAACTTGGGAGCTAGAAATTTGAATTTTCACATATATAAAAGATGAGTAAGAGTAACAGGAAACAGAGGTAAACCTAGCGTCTATTCAGTACCAGATTTCCAACAGGAAGGCGGTAACTCAAGATGTAGTGCAAGAGGATCTTTTACTTCCAATTAGGCAAGAGGGCCAAGCTGAATGGGTTAAAATTTGCCACAGATCTCAAGTAAATGATTTTCTTAACCCCTTAAGGGTTCAAACTGCACTGCAAGGAAAAAGCAATTATGTGATGAATAAGAGAAAGGGAAAATACGTCCCAGACTGGTTTGCCTGCAGCAAGGTGCAGGTTCCTCAGGGGTCTGCAGGAAACAGCCAAGCTTCCCATCTAATTCCTTGACCACACCCAGCATAAAGACTAAAGAATATTTCGGGAAATTTGAAAACGCAACAGCTCAGACAATGTCCCAGGCAGTGTATTCATTACAGGATCATCAGAGTGGATGCCTGCAGTAGGAAGATTAAATACCCATTTGCCAGCATCAGAGGAGAGTTTGGTTTTATAATGTATTGTCCCCTATTCCCCGTGAGGCTGCTTTGTTTGATAAAATGCTGAGTGTGGTGTAAAAATATCCCTCTCTCTGTAATTTGCACTCCTCTCCATTTAAAGCTATTCTTGCTGCAAACGAGAATTGAAAGCTGCTAAAATTAAGTGATGTCAGTTCTCAATGACACTTTAATGATAGAGAGCTCAGCAAATGAGATGAGAATGAATTCTAGCTTCTCTGCTAAAGATAGTAACCAGCACTAAACAGGATAACACTCCAACTGGGCTACAATTCACCTTCATTCATATTTAGTAGAACTGAAATAGGGAAACTATAATTAAAATAGGAAAATATAGGGGAAAAAATAGGGAAAATATGATTAAAATAAAAAATAATTTCTAATAGAGATGGCAGGAAAGAAATGAAGCTTGTGAAGTCAAAGCACAACCCTTCTTTGTCTATCTGTACACAGGCTATTGATGGCTGGCCACAGGGCTGATGCTATGGCATCTTTTCCTCACTGCAGGAACCGCTGATTTCAGCAGGTTTGGTATAAATCTACTTCACTAACCCAGGCATAGGAGAACTGAGGATTAGGGAACCCTGCATGGTTTGGGGATAAATGAAACTACTGCCTCTGAAAAAGCATTCAAGGAAATAAAACACCAACATGTAAACAATTTCTTTCTCTCAGTACTATTATAATTGGACTTCCAAGGATGCCCACCCAACCTATCCACACAGATCATGTGTGTAGCTTCACAATAAGCTAACAAATGACAACTTCAAAGTATGTCAACTGCGTGCCATCATCTCTGTGACTCCCCCTTTTGCCATTTTGGTGTTGCAAAGGTGTTTTATTTCCATATAAAAATTCTTTTGCTCAGGGTTTCTGAGCATTGCAAGGCAATGGGAGGCTCTGGTGCAGGCAAATGCAAGAACATGAAGTTGTGTACAAAGATCCTGGTGCAGCTCGAAATTAATATAGTGCCTGAACAGAACCACCTCTGTCTTTCCTTCTGCCCCTTAGACCATGGGCTCATAATCTGCATTTACATAATACTCTCTTCTACCAGGCGTCATGAAAGAGAAGTAGGTTGTTTCCAGCTCATGACAAAAAAAATGAGTTGTGTATAATGCTTTGTGATTTAGTTGAATAATCAATTCTGTCAAATACGTGAATGGAAGGTAAATATTAAGGTGTGCTATGTATAAAAAGCAGTCATTATGGAGACAGAAGTATTTATTACCGTAGGAAACTTGTGGAATTACAATTATGAAAGCCTTATTGTAAAAAGGTGAGATAAGGCTTCACAATTCTCTGTTCTGCAAGTACACGTAGAACATTCCATGTGACTAGAATGGAGATGGGGTCATTGGCAATGACTGACAATAAAATTTTTATGCCTCATAATAATATCAGGTTTTCTTTGCAAATACAATATATGTGATGGATAAGTGATCCTGCAGATACTTCGTAAATGTTTAAAATAAGATGCTGGCACTATTTTCCCATCCTTAATGAAACCCAAATCTTTGTATTTGTACCCCAAATCTTGACCTTCGAGTACTTTTTCCAATGTCTTCTAACAATAACTCACTGAAGGGAATTCTTCATCTCCAATTTCATGTAGTTAAAAAAAAAATGCTCTGGCATTTGCACATAACAGAATATGTCCAATTTGTGTGAATGTCTAGAAGCTGTAAAACTGGTGGCCTAATGGGGTGAGTGCAGGTGAAGTGATCATTAGCAACCGAGAACTGCAATTCCTCATCTATCTCTGCATTTCTTCACACATGTTCATCTTACACTGACTGTACGAATACTAACTGTTGAGAGCTTCTTAAAAAGAACTAACTTGACTATAGGTTGGTATGGGAAGATGGGAAAATAATGTAATTACATTCCCTCCTCTAAGTACCCCAGTGTAGATAGACGTGTGAGGGAGATGAGAAAGAAAGGGGGGCTCTACAGTCTACTCATTATCATCTGAAATTTCCTTTGTGCAAGGGAAACATGCATGCTGATGGAAAATGGGTACATTGGGAAGAGCACATCTTCCTTGCACACAGTTCATGCTTCTTTTGACTCTCAGCCAGCCCAACATCCTTCCATTAGGTTTCTGTCTTTTATATTGGAGTAAAATGGACCAGATTCACTTACAAATCCTGTGAGGTACTGAGCATCACTTGTGAGATGCTGACATTTCTGGTCTTCTGTGAATTTGAATTACCTTGAATATTTTGTCTCTTAGACTCTAGAAAAGGATTAGGCAAACAAGCAAAAAAACCCAAACAAAAATAAAAGCACAAAAAGGGAGAGAAAAAAAACCCTCTACCTATCAAAGCAGGTTTACAGAGCTTTGGAAGCAGCAAGACAAAATAAATATTGAGTGAGAAGAAAAAAAAGCCAGTATTGCATCAAATACTTGCCCCGGGTCCTACAACAGCAAAAATGAGGTGACATGCAGCCATACATGAGTGGACAACATGTCAGCTGCACAGAGGGTCTCTTCATCGTCACACATGTCCCCTAACTGGCAGTTTACCCCCTCAGACAGAATGTTAAGAGACACAAGAAGAATGTTCTCTTTTTGTAAAGTGTCACATAAAGTAGCTTACCAGCCTGGTTGGCAGAAAATCATATTTTGTGATATCTGATGTCACATTTTATTAGATTTAGGATACTATTATCCTACTTACTTAGGGGTTTAAAAGTATCCTTTTTATAGCTAATGCCACAGGTAGAATGTTAAACTACAGACATTTTGCAATAAAGGAGTAGACTGTTCCTTATACACATCTGGTATTTTTTGCCCTAAACAATGTAATAGTTGTTCACTATTTTTTATGCATTTTTTGTTGTTTTGGTCCTTGCACATTTGTCCTCAGTTCATCCACTAACCTATGAGTGAAACCAGTTACAGAGTCTGCAGAACTCTGGAACTATAATTTGTAACAATTTAAATGTATTTTAATGAAATATAATTATTTAATACCCATGAATGGTTTCATCTCAACTCCAGAGCTCAGAGAGCAGTTGCCCTTTCAGTTCAAATAATGGCATTTGCTGCAGTGCTTGGCAGCAGTTTCTACCTGCTAGTAAATAGAAGTCACTACATGCACATTGCAATGCCTGAGATTAGTTCTGAATTAGCCCTTTGCACTTATGTAGAAAAGTTTTGTCTTTATTTCAGTTATTTTTGGACCTTCAAATAAAACTTTTCATTAAATCAAATTTTCTTTAAACTCTAAGCAAAATTTGATTATTGGTAATGGATTTTTTTGAACTGACATCAGTTTCAACTTCTAGACTTTTTAATTTAATTAATGCTGTTTTCTGAATATAGTTATACCACTGTTGAAAGCAGAAAAATCTGTGTTCATTTAAGGGCAGAATTTGATTCATACCATCAAGCACATTTGTGATTGTCATCAAAAAATAATTTCTTCTGATGTATTCTGGAGGAATGGCTTATTTACTCAAGTGACATTTGGTTTATTTACATGGCTGAGAATGAGCCTTACTCACCCATTAAAATAGAAATGTCCTTTTCCATATCAGTTTTACAACATTTAGTGATTAAACCATAGATTTTATCCCTAATCAGTCTCTACGTCTTTAGCTACTTATCAGTGCTATAATTTAGCGACAGTAAATTGTTACTGACAGGTATCCAGCTGAACAGCAGGTTCTTGCAGTATGGGATAAAACAGTCAGACAAAATGTGTGTCATTCTTGACTTGTTCATACAGCTCTGCTTCAGTCATAACTGTTGTGAGAATGGAGAGGCAGAAAAGAGAATGCTGATCTAATATTAATGTTTACTCATGTTCAATAGCATGAGTTTGGCAGGGGTTCTTTAATGTTACTTGCATACCAAATGGAGGCAGCTCCACAGGAACTCAGAAATAGGATTCAATTTCTGATAAAGGGGAAATGCATTTTATAGTATTTGCTATGAGCTGCTGCAGGCTTTTAAATCAGAACTGCAGAAGAGTGTGATACTTTCAATAAGGAGGAAGATACTAGTATCACTCTGTCTTTATTATTTTACAGACTTTTCTCCAAACAGGTCTGTGAAAAATCTCATTTGAAAGATTTAAAACACTTAGGGGAAGAATTGTACGTATGAAATAAGAGACCTTCAAGGCAAATGCAAGTATGACATTAAGGGTTCTGCAGCTGAGTAAGCTGCAGTATCCTTCTCACCACTGGACTAAACCAACAAGCTTGTGTGCTCTTGAAGCCACTGGCCTGGATCAGCTTGAAGTCTGATGGTTCTTGCGTGCTGGTGATAACTAAAGGTCACAAGGCACATTTTGTAGGTGAGAGGACACTACTTTCAATTCCTTTGGCAGAGCAAAAAGTATTTCACTACTTTTTTTGGCCCTAAAAAAACCTGCTTGCTGGCATCAAGTTGCTCCCCAAGGCAGAAGCACTCTTGTCAGAAATTTCCAACAGCTATTTTGCATGCAATTTATAATATAATCATAGAATCACAGAATGGTTTGGGTTAGAAAGGACCTTAAGATCATTTAGACCCAACCCCCTGCCTTGGGCAGGGATATCAAACACTAGACCATGTCACCTGAGGCTCTGTC
Organism: Psittacus erithacus; assembly: GCA_009867235.2. Lineage (NCBI taxonomy): Eukaryota > Metazoa > Chordata > Aves > Psittaciformes > Psittacidae > Psittacus > Psittacus erithacus. The sequence goes on from WYDI02012582.1 coordinate 20,804, forward strand.
CAACCTGGCCTTCAACAGTGCCAGGGATGGAGCATTTGCCACTTCTCTGGGCAACCTCTTCCAGAGCCTCACCACCCTCACAGTAAAGAACTTCTTCCTTATATCTAATCCTTTAGAATAAAAGATACATTTGAACAGCATCAACATAAAGAATGCTAAATAAAACCTTTTCCCCCTCAGAATACCTCAGTAAAATGTAAGAATATATAGACTTTATTTCAACCTCTCCTACTGTCTTTTAAAGTTTATCATTCCTTGGAGTAACTCCGTTAAGAGACTATCTTGTCACCTGCACTGACAATAAATTTTTTTCTCTCTTTAGAGTAATGTGTCAATGCAATACAACCACTCTGTTATTTATACTTCTCAGCCTTCATTACAAATATATATTCAATTTTTAGACATTAAATATTTTTCTCCATTTTCTAAAAAGTATTCATCCCTCTAAATGCCATCAGGGCCTCTGTTTCTTTCCATTTGTTTTAAATCTCAAGATTTTAAGTTTTTCTACCATTAGTGAAAGTAGTATCAGAATTCTGTAATTATTTCTCCGAATCACTCTAGTAATTAGGTTCATATTTAGATCTACAACTGACCTTTAGGATCTGTCTGCTTAGTGTACATTTCAGTAGGCCTAATTGTGTTGAAATATTAATTTGGTAGCGGTATCCCCTGTATACCCCAGATTATTTTAAGAAGATGTATATAACCTTCAACTGTGTTCTGTAGAGGTTTTATTCCAGAGCCTTTCACTGTGATTTGAGACTGAAAGCTTACCAATATTTGAAGAATGCCATTGAGCACTAGTTTGTATTTGTTTGTCTCCTGAACTTATTCAATTAGGAAAATAATCCATTATGGAAAATCTTGATTAAAAGTTGGCTTATTCTCCTGTTTGATTAAAATTCAGCATTACACAGAATCAATTGTTCAGGACTTCTGTGAAACCTGCTCTTGCATCTTACTCACCTTTTCTGTCCTCTGATTAGAAAACCTGCCGGAGAACTATAAACGTGCTCTGATATTGTGGTTTCACTTGGTCCTTGACCCTATTCCATAGCAGACTGAGAGATGTCATAACAGCCTGAGGATACTTGGGGCTGGAGAGGATTTTCTTGACTGGAGACTTTACCTCTGTAGCCCCTACCCTGTTCCAGGATAGAGACTGTGATATCACTTATTCCTGCAATAAAATTCATGGGTTTCTTAGCTTTCTGAGCCTTGAAAAAAATCTCCAGGATTTAGTCCTTTGCATATGTCCACAATGGCACAATCTAAACAAGGCTAATCTTGCCTGCCAACAAAATGCTTTTATAACTCCATACTAAATCCCTAATTAAAATTGCCGCCTAGAAAAACTCCACAACGAGCAAAGCAGTTGAGGTTGGGCTGCAACCTGACAGCTGTGTGACTGCAGAGAATGGGTTCTTTAGCCCAAAACTTATCTCAAAGTCATCTGTATTGTCCTTGCCTGTGTTTAGCTCTGGAAGAGTGTCATGGTTTAACCACAGCCACTCGCTCACTCCCCGCATTGGGATGGGAGGGAGAAAACCTTGGGTTGAGATAAAACAGTTTAACAGGCAAAGCAAAAGCGCACATGCAAGCAAAGCAAAACAAGGAATTCATTCACCACTTCCCAAGTGTTCAGTCATTCTCAGGAAATCAGGACTCCATCACACATAGTGGTTACTTGCGAAGACAAATACCATCACTATGAACATCCCTCTTTCCTTCTTCTTCCCTCAGCTTTATATGCTGAGTATGACACCGTATGGTATGGGATATCCCTTGGGTCAGCTGTCCCAGCTCCTTGTGCACCCCCAGCCTACTCACTGAAAAGGCCTTAACTCTGTGCAAGCACTGCTCAGTAGTAATGAGAACCTCTGTTTTATCAACACTGTCCCCAGCACAAATCCAAAACACAGCCCACTACTAGATACCATGAAGAAAATTAACTCCACCGCAGCCAAAACCAGCACAAAGAGCTAACTCTGTGTTCAGGCTGCTGAACAATTTCAGCAGTTGAAGTCCTGGCCTTGGCGAAACCAAGTGGCGAAACCAAGTGGCAAAACTGCTATTGATTTCAATAAGATCAGGCTACAGCTTCAAATGTGACAATGAAAAGAAGGTATCAGTAAAGAAATATTAGTAGGTTTGTTTTCCAGAGTATTTTCATTCCGTTTCTGTCTCCTTTGGCAAACATGACAGCTTGCAGCAATTAGAAATCTTGACTTGGGAAGATTCTCAGACATAGATGAGAATACTGCCATAGTTCTCAATCAAAACTTCATGGAGAAGCACTTCCAATTTATTCTTACAGTATAACTATTTCTTTATACTATTTCCACATATAAATTTTCTGCCGACTTCCCTAGTTTTCACAGAGGGTGGCTTTTGCTAATGTGGTTGAACTCTAACATTGAACCAGATAACTTCTAACACTAAAACTGCAGCACTAGGACTGATTTTTTTTTCTCTTTTCCAGTTCTTTCACATCTCAATTGCTCTTTTGGCTTCCTTATGGGTTTTTTCTGAGGCTGAGGTATTACATATTGAGAAGTTTGCCTATTGGAATATAGTAAAATAAGAACCTGTACTTTCAGAGTATTACCAGCAAGCCATAATGTTAGCTATTGAAAGAGTCTTTTATCTTGTTGGTGAGTAGACAAGAGAAATGTTGACATAAACACTGAAAAAGGTTTTCAGCTCCTTCAGTATTTTAATGGCTAGTGTCTTCACTTGCAAACATATGTTTAAAAAGTAACAGTAGGAACAGTCCAAAGTAATGCAAGCAATAGTCACAAATTGGGTATGGATTTACTGAGTTTAATGTTACTTCCACTTAGAATTATTAACTGGAATCAAATACTTGTAAAATTTAAGGAAACCTTATTTTATTACCTCAGACTGAGAAGTGTGAGTGAAATTAATGTACATAAATAATGTGGGCGAATGAAGCTGAGAACAGTGGAAATGGGAGAGTTACTAAAGTAACTTGGAGGTCAGTATTCATGATGAAAATAGGTAGGATTTATGGCAAAGTAATTCAATCAAATAATCTGAAGCTGGTCAGAAGTATTTCATTCCAACGTAGAGTTATAAAATCTATAGACATTGTGAAATTAAATGAAAAGCAAAAGCAAGCCATAGATTGCTGCTGAAGAGAAGAGAATAAAAGAAAAAGCAAAAGAAAATGTCAGCTGCAGAAGATCTCATTTTGAAAACCTACAATACGTTGATTGATAGGCCCAGCATTTTTCAAGCTCTGTCACAGCTGAAGTATAAAGCTGTCAGCACAAATAATAATGATGGATGCTCTAAAACATGCAAATAGCATGAAAAATCATTTCTCACATAATTTTGGGAGAAGAGAGGAGTTGTGAACTGAAAGGGGAGGGGAGGTCAAGCTTAACATTCAGTGAAGAGGAATAGGCGTCTGCCTTGCTGCTGTTTGAGTTGTTAATTACTATGCAAGTGAAACAATGAGTTATGCTGACCTTCTGCAAATTTTCCCACGGAAATTGTATTGTGGCCAGTGGAGGAAGAGAGACAGAACCACAGCTTTAGAGCTGAACACAATGGTGAGCTCCCCTGGAACAAATCCACATAAAAGGGAATCTGCTCCAGGGCTGCCAGCGCTTTCAGGAATGGGTTGCGTTAAGAACATGCTGCGTATTTCGGAGGTGACATTTACAGTATACCATCAATATTGGGGGTGTTTCAGTTAATTAGCCTTTTTTATTAACACTGAAGTACAGTAAAACCCAATGTGTTAAGAATGTAAATTAGTGCTATCACCAGGCTGATCTAGCGCAGAGCAGTGAACTATCACACACTGCCCCCGTATTTATGGTGCTTTTTATTTTCTAGAGTGAGCAAAGGTTGCTCATACTTCCAGCTGATTTTAACCACTGGTGCATATGCATGTGCTTCCATGTGCCAAACTTCACAAGAAGCAACAAAGCTGTGAGTGCAGTCTTTTATTGATGGACTTTATTTTCATTAATTGTGCAAAAATTATATTTATATCTGACTCTGGTGAAAAATCAAGATATATTCATGATGGTACTGTGGGTTCTTTTAAAAGAATAGTTACAACAACGCACCATATAGCATCCTACCTGAGTTAAAAACATACATATAAAACAAAATATTATTTATATAAAGCGCCTTTCGTGGGCTCCATGAAATGGTAAAAGCCACACAGATGACATCCCGTTCTAATCAGAACTCCGTATTCCTCAGTCCTCATTGCGCATCAGCTTTTGATTATGTCTTATTCTCGAAACTCTGCCTCATTCAGCACAGGTCTACACACTGGATCTTGTCCCTACTGAATCTTTTTGCTTACTTCATCTCACTAAAAATGAGCAATTCCTAATCATTCTAGACCCTCTTAAATGGAGGCTGACTGATGTCATGTCTTTAAACATGTCTGTATCTTTCCAATAGTCATTTGCTTCTCAAATTTGACAATAAGGAGACAAACGGATTTAAAAAACCCCAAACTATTCTAAGTCATTAACTAAATGTTATATATTCAGTCTTATCTGTATTTGTGTTTAGATTGCAAGCTCCTAGAAGCAAAGACCACCTCTATTCTTGGTGCACATACTGTTGAACAGTGTCACACTCCACAAATTACAAATAATGAGCAACGATGATAGATTTTATTTTCTGCTACCTTCCACCTTATTACTATTTATCTCCGCACAAAACAAGTGTCAAAGAGGTGACATTAGCAAGCCCTGTTGTTCCTCAGCAGCTCAGCATGTTTTAAATTATGCTGTCATTCATAAAAGGGGACAAAAAAGCTGAACAGTTCAGAAAAATATATTTAAACATTTTACTAAGTAGCAAATTGAATTTCTCATTGAGTTCTGAGTCAATACATTTCATACTTCATTTTTGTTCAAATTCCTCATGTTCTGATTCTTTTTTTCCCGTTGGATTTCATCTTGATTTCAGACCTGGAACAGAACCTGATATTCATGTCCAGATACTAGTAATGCCTCAAATTCGTTATTCAGCAGGATTATGCTCTTTTGCACTTGTTCAGTGCATTTTAATTACATAATAATTCACTGTTGCTGCTGGTGAGTTCATATCCCTATATTGCTGTTTTACTTCTACTGTTAAGATTAAAAGGATCCAAAGGTAAGTGAGTGCCACGGAACTAATAAATTGAAGCTAAATGAAATCTATTGTTCAAACTCAGTTAAAGCTCCGCTAATATTAACTACAGATATGAGCTGTCACATGGACTTGTCACTACACTGCTGTTTCTTAAACTTTATGTCCGGTGATCCAAAATGCACAGTCACTCACCTAAAAAGGAAGGGCTCAAATAATACCTTAGCACGCTGGATGGATTAGGAAGACTCTCCCCCTTGCCACAATTAAAAAGCACGTAATAAAAATGGCTAAGTATTCCTGAGAGCTTTAAGTGAGGCAACTCTCCAGAAAGCAGCTGCAAACACTGCCCAGCATCTAAATTACCAGGCGGAGTTTACAGAGCAGAGATGAGAAGCACTATGGCCCAGTGAAAAAAAGCCCACTTATCTAAAACATGGCCTACAGCCAACTTTTCCCAATAATGGTAGGTGACAGGCCAGAGCTGATCCAATGTGCATTTTAATTGGTGGCAAACTGAAGTAACAAGCCATTGCTGTTCATCTGTCAAAGAAAAAAACCCCCAAACAACATGTAGCACTGTTTATTTTGTTAGAATATGTATTACAGGTATTTGTATGTAAATTAGTTGAAGGTCTCTGGCGCTGAACAGGAAAGGAAAGCTGATTCTTTCCCCACTAATTTCTTAATACGGACATTTGCAGAAAAGAAACAAATGGGAAAATGTAACATCTGTGTGGTCTGATGGAGTGAAGAAGCCCTGAGTAGTACGTAAAGCAGCTTGATAAATTGATCAGCAGCAGCTCATGCAGGTTCACTGTCTCACACAGGTTCTCAGAGGAAAAATGGCAACTCTGTGTAATGATGCTTTTGCTTCACTTTAAATACTGTGAAAAAGCATGCCAGGGACTTGAGAAAGCTTCCTTCTTATTTTAAGCAGCTTCCTGAGATTTTAATTGTTTTCAATCAGGTTTTACTTTAAAGCACTAAAACTCGCATCAGGCCCTTATTCAGCAAACACCCTTCATTAGCATACGTAGCACCATCTCCCTCTTTGGTTTTTGACTTACTCTTTTTGTCAACTTCTATATTAACAAAACAAATCTGATCAGTCTGAAGGGGTTTCAGAGAAGATTGCATTGTGTAAGGGCAGGCTTTTGAAACCAAAAAAGACTAACCAATTTTTTATGGCCAAGAGGTGGGTAGAGTTTCATGTGTTGCAGAGTATACATGTGCTGCTCAGGAGAGCACAGATTGCTTTCCATCAAAGGCAATTTTTCAGAGGTTGTCCCTCGTTTTGCTTTCCACTAAAATGAATCTATACCATTTACATGGAGCGCTTAACCTTCAGACTGTCCTTACTACAGCAACACTACTCCTATTGCAGATACATGTTTACTTAGATAAATCTAATTTACCCTTTGTTAATGTGTGCTGTCTTTACTTGCTATATTACATTAAAGTAGAAATAGAGTTACAAAAAAATTATCTTGCTTAAAATCATTCATAAGCTTTCATCGAGGGAATAAATTTACCAATTTCCCTCTTAGTTTATAACCATCCACTGTACTAACTTGACCTTTACGTAAACAGGGCTATAATTGCGGTTAAGATTATATAATTTACAATAACAACAAAAAATTACTTTTGAGGAACTGCTACTGGGCAAGAATGTCTCACAGCCATTAAATGCATCATTCATCTTGAGAAGAAAATTATTCTTATCCACGTCGACATTTTTAACATAAACTGTAGTACTCTCTGTTGGCACTTTTTTACGTACCCATTAATCTCAATAGTAAAGCATAAGTCTCACCCACCTATTCTCTGAAGTTTGGATGTCACTACTGTGTACAATAAAAATTGTATATTCATGAACTCCATTTGTTTTATGTCCTTCTCTCTGTCAAAGTCTCCCAAGCAGCATATGCTTTGCTCTGTGGAGAATAAAATCAAATTTGTCTGTCTTGTCATATTGTCATCAAAGTGATACTATCACAATTAGATTAACATTTTGTGAAGGAGCTGAAGGGAGGGAAAGGAAATAGGAACAAATTATAGAGAATCCCAGTTAACCCTTCTCTAGCATGAAGCCCCCTCTCGCTGGCACCCAGAGGCAAGGAATCAGGATCTGAAATAAGCTATCACAGTCCTCCTCAGAGTCAGTCAGGTTACTTATCAGCCTTGCAAGGTATGTTTCCATCCAGAGGGCTGTCATTAGTAGTGAGAACAGCAGCTGTTTGGAGCGAGCACTTCCCAGGCTTTTTTACCGTGCAGAATAAGATCAGGTTTGACCGGCTGCTGGGAACACACTGGGGCACATGCTCTGGAACAGCATGCCAGCAGGCATGGTATGAGATGTTGCAGGGCCATGGGCATGTCTGCCCACTGGAAAGGAAGAGTTTGTGAGGAGAGCAAAAAGAGCAACCGTTGGTTTTTTTTCAGTTCTACTTTCACTTCTGTTCATTTGTTAAATGAAATTGATGATTCGGTCATATAAATGGACAAAACCAAGCCTATTGTATACAGGTGAAGAAGGTGGTTCTAAATTTACCCACAATGTGCAGGGTTGCATTTCTCTATCCCCTTCCAGTGTACAATGTCCATGAAATAAATTATGCTTACACAGGACGAAGATACGTATCTGTGCAACTTACCTGCTCATTATACTTGCATCTGGGGAGTAATTCTAACATGAGCAGTGTCTGATACTTATTCTTCAAGATAGGCCTGCCAAGGATGCATTTTCTCTTCATTCTTACCCACCAAACTGATGAATTCGACTGCAGGGCACACACGTCACAGCACACATACTCTATCTTAGAATTGCTATGAAAGTTATCAGCTGTTCAGCTTGGGGCTGTTTCTTCAATGCATTTTCTGTAAAGTCAGGTGAAAAGAGTTACCATAATTTGGACTGCACAATACCTAAAAAATGAAAAAATAATTAAATGACTCTTTAAAAGAGAACAAAAAGGAACTCTTCTGCTTCCAGTCAGAACATTACAGTCTTCCCACTGACAGAAATGTGTTGCTGCCATCTCTGGGAAGCAAATTCTATTCTCTCTAGTCAAATATATTCTTTTTGCTAGCCAATACTGTTCTCATGTGCAAGGATTTAAGGACATCACCTCTTTTATGTAACAGAAAATTGGAGAATCACCTAAGACTGTGTCTTTGTGGTATCTGACATGCCATGAAGCTTGCACACGTTAGCCAAATAATATGGGAGAAAACTGTGCATGCAAAGAGTGAGAAAGTCATTATTTTTTTGCCCTATATTATTTTAAATGTTGGTTGTTTGAAGAGGGGGTCACAGGACAAGGTACTGCAGACAGATTATTGGGAAAGGCAGGGGGAATGCACACTAAAGGGATGATAATCTTCCTTCATATAGGCAAAGGAAGAAGCTAGAGAACAGTGACAGGTATGGGAAGGAAATAAGAGGAAGGGAAGGGCTAGCAGAGCAGTGGTGTCTGCCCTGCATAGAAATCATCCCTTCACTCAAGAGTTGGCCATTTCAATGATAGAAAATAAAACAAGACTTTAAAATCCCTTATACATAAATCTGTTCTATTCTCTGGCTGTAGAGAGTTGCTCACCCCTTCTTGAAAGCAGAAAGAAGATTTTGCTACCATTTCAGACACAAGACCTATGGGCTGATCTCATGAGTGCCCTCAACTCTCACTCAATAAGAGTTAAGGGCGTTCAGCACTTTCCAGGGTCAGGTCATGTATCACTTAAAAATAACTCACCAACATTAAACATCATTAAAGAAACTAATGTTCATTAACTAGCAATAGACCACTGGGAAAGGATCAATAGTTGTCTCCAAAATCATCTTACCTGTTACAGTATATGCATACTCTACTTAATGACAGTGAAGGATAGTGACACTGAATGATAGGTCACTGATGACAGTAATGGGAAAGACTGCTTCTTAATTAATCAGGACAGTATTAGCAAAGAATTCCACTTACCAGGAATACGTTTGGGGGCCTAACCAGGCGACTGGGAGGAATGATGTTCCGACCCCTGGTGAAACAAAGTGATGGCTTAAGAAGAAATGCAATGAACTCTCTTTTTATTCTTCTGTTTTTCTTCAGAACAAAGAATTGCTTTATTTCATCTCACATTTGTCATGGCATTGTGTCATGGTTTAAGTCCAGTCAGCAAGTAACTAAGAACCATGCAGTCTTTCTCTCACTCCTCCCTGTTCCTGTCCCCCCACTCCTGGAGGAGAATCGAAAGAATGTAACTCCCAAGGGTTGAGACAAGAGCAGTCCAGTAACTAAAGTATAACACAAATCACTGCTGCTGCCGCCAATAATAATAATGATAAGGGAAATAACAAGGGAAGAGAATACAACCCCTCAACACCCGCCGATCACTACCCAGCCCAACATGAGCAGTGATCTAGCCCTTCCGGGTGACTGCCCCCAGTTTACATCCTGGGCATGACGTGCTGTGGTATGGACTACCTCTTTGGTTAGATTGGGTCAGGTGTCCTGTCTCTGCTTCCTCCTGGCTTCCCCTCCTCCCTGGCAGAGCATGAGGCTCAGAAAGTCCTTGATCAGAGTAAACATTACTGAGCAGCAACTAAAAACATCGGTGTTATCAGCACTGTTCCCAGGCTGAAAGTCAAAAACACAGCACTGAACCAGAAGGAGAAAAATGACTGCCACTGCTGAACCCAGGACACATTGCTTTTCTTTAATTGTGTCTTAAGTGGAGAAAATTCATAATCAGGCAGGCTGATTCTGAGCCTGACAATGGAAAAGATTCTGCACTAATATACTGTTCTGCCTGAACAAAATGGTTCTTGTTTAAGATAAGCTTTTACCATGTTTAACCAGAGTTGTGGTTTTCCCTGGTCCGGCTTTAAGGCCATCATTTGGCAGAGTGTGAACAGTTAGGGCTTGCATGCCTTGTATGACGTATGAATATGAAAGTATTGCCGAACTGGGCTCAAATTATGAGTATGTTTTCCCTTTTCTGATTTGACTCTGGATTCCCTTTCCTACAGGATCTGCATATGTGAAATCACAGAGACTTCCAAGTGCAGAACACTTCCTGCAGCCTTCAAGAGATCTCTCATGGCAGTTTTAAATGAAAAATAAAAGCAGCACAATCTTATCTGCATTCCATCAGTACATAATGACCCTCCCCGTCTGACTGGATTTATTGTAATCCCTATAAACCTAAACCTCAAAGAATTCCAATGCCTTGCGCATCTCTCCTGTCCTAATTTATGGGAAGTTGGTAATGTGCCATCTGGAGGTTTCACTGCCACTGGGAAGCACGTTCAGCCCACAGTGGAAGCAAGTCAGGCCAAAAGGAGAAAGAAAAGAAAATGCAGGGGAAGGAGAAGATCTGGCTTCAAGGAACAAATGTCATGAACTCACACAGATAAAAACTACATTTCAAAACATCAGTTTTAACTGGCATGATCAGCACATACACAGCCAGTAACCCAAGGTCTCAACCTAAGGACATTAAGCAGCATTACAGGGCAATCCTTCCACAAGGACAAAATGTTCTTGAGCAATTTCTGCAATGTATTAGACACAAACGGGTTTCTCCTCAAAACTGAAGTCGTGTCAGGCTTCTGCTTCACCTCTCAATTTTCCCCGAACAAACATATTTATTGTGGTGGTTTCAAGTAAATTTGCAGTTCACATACTTTTCCTGTGAGGCAACAAAGTGAGGGGAGCTTTTAGGCTGACTGGCTGATCTACACCCAGGTCATCAGAGGTCTGAGACCCATTTTATTTATTGAAAAAATATTCCTGGCTCTGATTTTGTTCCTTTTATTAAGCTATTTAGACAAAAATAACACTGAAAACTGTATGTCACCAAAGTCATAATTACTAACCTATGAAGACAGCAGTTCAGCTGTCAGACTGGATCAAATCAACAAGTTAGACACAGTACTGTGAAGCATATTAGATCACAAAACATGCTAAATCATCCTATTAATACTAAAATAATCAATTCTAACACAATCTTAAACAGAAGGTAGCTGTACATTCGTTACATGCACAGATTACAGAATCCCTCAATATTGAAACAAAATCATCATCTAACATCTGATTTGTGTCCTCAGCACCAGCTATAAAACTTTCTCTTTAAACCCTCACTTTTCCCTTTATGGGTAAGCAAACCCCTGCTTCTCGGGCTCTGTCTCCAACAAAGTTACCAAGACAGAGACATGGGTCTTCCCAGACACTTCCATCTCCTTCCTGATGTCTTCCAGCAGGAAGCTTCTTAGCCTTATTTATTACTGTACATAGTCAAAAGAGTCAGTGTTTGCACATTAAGAGCTGCTCTGCCAGTACCAAAGAGGGTGGGTTCATGCAGCAAGAGTCTTTAGTATCTCACATAGCCATGATTTCTTGTCCCATCAGTCTGCTACCTTGCATAGCTGCCTTCATGGTCTATGTCAAAACCTCGATCTGTCTTTAAGTAAAAAGTTCAAAGGGGCTAGGATGAAAATGTAAACGAAAGATAATTCTAAAAAGTAGATTATTACAACAAAATTTAATTGAAAGATGTATTCACAGACTTTGCAACTCTATCTTTTCAGGGTTCTGGCAAGTTAAGAGCATTGAGTCACCATGTACATTTATTCTGGGTTCAGGAAGAGGCTGAAGACTGATGATCTGACTTTCCCTCACACATCCCTACTGTGCACTCTGGATGAGCAGCTTTCGCTAAGACATCTTCTGAACCAAGACACTAATGTGCTTGTTCCTCTAACCTCCTCAAGAAGTTAATCCAGATCAGACACAAAATACACTGTGTTCAGAATAGAACATATTTTTCTTGGACCAATTTGTGAGAGCATCATTTTAATGAGTTATCTAAAAATAGTTGGTATTTTGAAGACTATGGAGTCTGCAAGTCTGACCTTCCCCCTGCCCAGCACTAAAAAAAGTCTAATTACAAGATCATGGTAGGCCTTTTATTTATTTTAATGGATTTGGGGCAACATTATGTCACCAATCCAAAAAGCATATACAAATGGATTAAAAGCTGCAACTTCAGCTCCCAAGGCAGTCAACTAAACTGTTGGGGAAACCTCCCCACTTTTCTGGAAGTGGAAACCCTGTACAGCAAAAACTACAAGGTTCACCAGAATAGATAAAAAGCAGTAAAAGTGCAGCATAATTTGGTAGTCCATTGGCAAGGGGCTCAGCTGAAGCAGCCTGGGTTTCCCGTCCTTATCATTGCATAGATCACAGAAGCAGCCAGAGTGGGACAGAGGCATTGCTAGTAGGATTGAGGAGTGAGCCCTCTGAAGTGGGAGAGGGAAAATAAGCTTTCTTAATATCAGCTATTATCAGTGATACTTTCTCCATTGCACAAATGAGCCAAAGGAACACACCAAAAGCAAAATGGAGTACCTGTAAAAGAGGGAACAGCATGCTTCAAAAGTTCCCAGTTCCCACACTGCCTTTTACCTGCCTAGGATCTGATAGCACCAATACCACCAGTGACTGATCTATTGCAACTGCCTTCATAACTCTAAAGCACAGCACAGTCTGCCTCACTCCTCTATGCTCCATCAAGGCTTAAAAAAAGAAAGAAATATCACTTTCATTTATTTATGTGGCTTCTTGATCTCGGAAAAAGCTGTTCAACACCTACAGAATACCTTCCCTAAGGAGATAACTGTACAAGTAAAGTTCAAGTATCCCATCATTGATTGCATGTGCTTCATACTAAGCTCCTTTCACTATAATGCATTTCCTACAATAGCTAATAGATTTTTCCAGTCTTCCTTTGGGAGCCAAAAACGACTTTGCTAAAAGATTGCTAGAGGTTTGTGAAAGTTCTTTTTCTCTTTCCTTCACTGACAAAACTCAATTCTTGAATAAAATGTTTGAAAATCTTTAGCAATACTTTTAAATACATGTGAAGTGTCTTAAAAGATGGAAATTATGCAAGCAGTAGAGCACAGGTGGGGGTACAAGAGCACACTAAACTGCCCTAGCAATTTGATTTTCTAACCTCATAATACCAGGGGTTGTGTAAACCTGAATCAAAACTCTCTGTTTACACTCTTAACAACCACTATGTTTATTCTTATGCAGAAGCCTTCATTCCAGCAAGCATCTCTGTCCAAAAAAGTATTGATATTTCTGCTTAAATTTAAACTTAAGTCCAATTCAGTAGAATGTAAAGGACATTTAAGCACCCGTATGCCTAAAAAGAGGCTGACAGAGGGCGTATTTTCAGTCGGAATTTTATTAATGTTCCCTGAAGGTTATATAAGGTCAAATGGATAGACTGACTTTGCATTGTATTGCAGTGACTTTGTACAATGTTTGGGAAAATGAAACCATTAATGAGATATCACCTGAATACTTTTTCATTGACACTGGGTAATAAAATGTGAAATGCTTTATTTCCCCAAATGAGGTCAGCACATATGTGGATAATTGCCTGAAACAATATAATTTTTGTTTAACTTGTTTAATTGTCTAGGTAACTTGTTTGTTCAAAATCAATATGCAGTAAAAAAAATCTTATGGTTCAATTTGTAAGAAGCCCTGGCTTTCATGATTAACTCTGCAGTCCCTGCTGGCAGTCCTCTGGTGGTTGGGCTTAAAATCTCTCATAAAAAGTTTTCAGTTTAAATAATCTGGAATTATGCAAGAGCCTTCTTCTTAACTGCTTTCTCTCCAAGAAGTCAGAGCAGATTCATATTTATTCCTTATATTTGTATTTATCTGTACATTCATCTCTTCTTTTGCCATCTGTCATAAAACCAGCTGAAAAAACCATGAATGAATCCTATTTTGGTAGCTATTAAGCATCACCTATTTATGTGAAAATATTACAACACCGAGGTATTCTAAAGACAAAACACAGAGGACTAGAGAGACCTGTCCTGAAAATACTGAGATAACTTTATAAGTATATCAATAAAACTGGCATCTAGCCACAGTTTGATGTTTTTCCATCTTTGGTACTAGATCCAGATGTTTGGATTTCTTCTGCTAAAACGAGTTTGCATCTTAATGCTTTAGCATTTGATTGCCAAGCTCTTCGCTTGGAGCTCTCCACTTGAATTCTCAGCTGGAAGTGCCTGTAACATACTCATGTGTTGGCTTGGCAAGAGGAACCCTGCACATTGGGCAGTACATGAATCCTTTTCACCATCTTGCAGGATCAAATCCATATCCCAAGATCCAACACAATTCAGAGCATAAAGGTTGCCAGATCCACATTTATGTTCAAATAAGTGTCTGGCTTTTCAGGATTTGCCAAGAAAAGATCACTGGCTTTTTGTTTCTGCCAACCCCAAATTTATGCCAATAAACAAATTCATCAGCATTAAAGGGGTGAGATCCCTCGCTAACATACATCTGTTTGAAGAGTTTTACTGATGTTGAAGTAGTTTAATCAATTACTGTAGGTGAGCCTCTGGCCCAAAGTGTTTCAGAATGCTGAAGACTTAAATTTATAGCTCTGTATCACTTTAGCAGGGCTTTCGATCCCTCATTTTAGTAAAATAAATGCCACTCAAAGGCTGGATCACATTTCAATTCTCACAATAGAGGACATGGTAAGGAAAGAGTGGACACTCTGCCATATGAAACAATTACATCATGTACAATCAAAGAAGAAAGAAAAGGGAAAAGAAAGCAACTAAATCAACACACTGTGCATCCATTCATTTTACCGTGTCATTTAGCATATGGTCACTCATGTGATCAAGACAGTAACTGGCATTTTTCCCAGTTAATTCACCTCTTTTCTTTTCTCTTTGTCCTCTGTTGTAGCACCAGTCTTTCAGCAAGATTTCAGGTTGCAGTCCCCTTGGAGAATGAATGGTCCTTATTAAGTGCCTGGAAAAATACAACAACTTATTAGTGCATTGAGACTAATTATGGTGCTATCTTAATCAAATAAAGGATCTCAATAAAAAAAAAACCAACAAAACAAAACGCACTTGATGCAAATATTTTTTTTCCTCTGTGTTTCTCTTCCTTTATATAAATTACCAATAGAATGAAGTCCTGCAGCTGTAACAGCTGTCTTAATAATGTAACTTCTCAAAAAGTAAGGGTTTTTTTTTCCCAAGGTTTGGTGGTTATACTGATGTGAACTGACTAATACTTTATAGAGCTTAGCTGTGAATCATTCCCTGCAAATAAAAGGCAAGGCACGTAAAAGTTCGTATGCTTGCCCTTCTCAGTTATACTTCTGAAGATGTCCACTTGATTTTGCTATGTATTCAGCATTGCATGTCTGAAGTCTAGGCAAGTGAAGTCTAGACATCCGTAGTGACCTGACATAGTTTTTTACACTATTTACAAATTAGGATGCACCTTCAAAATACAGAATGCTATTCTGCTCAGTAAAAGCTGGGTTCTGTGTTGATGCAAACTCATTTAGCTTTAACTGACAGCAATTGCATAAACATTGCAATGCAATGAAGGCAACTGTGGAATGGAACAATGAAGGATTCGAACTGCAAAATGGGTAGGGAAACCTTGTTTCTATGGAAAAGATCAAGGAAAATCAGTATTTACTAACCTTAGGTGCCTAAGGTCTTTGAAGAGTATGAAGAAGAGTGCTGTTTGAACACCATTTGTTGGGGCTTTTTTCTCCTTTATGTTGTTTCATTACCTGGTAATAAGTTAGTAAAGGGAGGAGACTTTGTTTACACACCTGAAGTCCAGGAGGATAGCAATTCTCAGAGCTACATTCTACCTGAAATGTTCAAGGACATGCAGCTGACACAGTGGGCCTCTGACTGCAAGACAAACAGCTCCAGGCCACAAAGCTGCTGTATAAAACTGTCTACATCTACCTAAATTCAAACTGACAATTGGCCCTGGTTTTATAATGCTGAGTTCTCAACTTTTGGACACCAAAACCTATCTAGAAAAGGAAAAAGAGTACATCAGACGATAGGTTTTTATTTAATTTATTTATTTATTTATTTTTCCACTTCTTGGGGTAAAAAATTCCTTTAAAGTTAAGCATTTAGTGCTGAAAAAAATGCAGCTGGAAATGTATGTCAGTCGTACTTAAATATGAGACAATGTTTTCACTAAAAATAGAGCTCATTAAGGAGAGGAGTTAAATTTAATAATGAGCCACTGCATCAAATGGAAACAGAAATTTAATAATAAACTTCTGCATTAAATGGAAGCAGCAGGTTGAATAGAGGACTTAAAGAAAGATTCCTGCTTTGCAGATTTTGCTTAATTATAACTCTTAATGAGCTGATGACGACTAATGTTTCAAAAACAACCACTAATTTCAGGTGCCAGATTTCAACCTTCTCCAAAAAGTGAATAATTTTGAGGTTCTGACTAGTCATATCTCCCCAAAAGCTGTGTGTCGAGGGTATGTGAAAATGAAGACATACAGCCAACTGATTTTATCTGTTTCACACTCATGCCATAAGTGTTTTGATTTCTCAGTCTTAAATTTTTAGGGCAAAAATATTACACAATAATTCACTTAAAATCTGTTTATTAAAAGCTGCCATGAAATTTGTTCGGGCAAAGACCATGGACTGAAGATACTGACAGTATGTTTGTGAACACAAACTGTCATACAAGAACTTCTGAAAATGAACAGTGTGACTTTTCCAGCTTTCCTCAGTAACTGATAGATGACCTTACAGCTAATTTGAATTGGCATTATTTCTCTTGTTTTCATTTTGAGGGGACAGGCATTTCTGCTTATGCAAATGTGTTCTTAATTTGTTTCTAATAAATAATAAAATTATGAAACTAGCAAACACTGTTCATAGTTCCTTTCAGGTTTTGCTGTAACAGCTTTGTCACGGCTGTTTGGTTTTCAGGTTTGCCTTATTATATCTTTGTTTTAAAAATGATCAAAATATTCTGGGTGAAGTCTTGCATTACTCTTTGTTCTGCAACATATTTTGTTAGCAAGCCCCCGGTAGTATCTAAAATAGTATAAATCATCAGTTTTTAATCTGGCAGGAAGTAGATAGTGGCCCATTAAACTTTCGTAATTAAATTTCCCCTGCACTCCCCCATAGAACCATTATCTGAGTTTTCTAATTAACACAAGAGGAGGGAGTAAATTCAGAGTGATGGGATCTATAGCCATCCCCTTTCATTTTAATGACCTTTAATAAACTTTTATTACTATTGATATTGATAATTAGAATACACCCTTTCCTCTGCAATGTGATCCTAAGGGCTTCATCAAAAATTGAAAAATTTTTCCTCAGAGTTGGAACATGGCAAATGACAGTGTCCTCAGACACCCAAAATCCAGAGCCTACAACATCAGCAGGGAAATGAGACACACTGTAGGTAAGTACGTTGTGAATGTCCTCTCTCACACATCTCTAATGGGTTATGCCTTGGTCCTGGTCCACCACAGCCCTCTGCTCTTGCAGCAGAGCCTCCCCCAGATGGGCTGACACTGGTGCTGAATCATGAGGTGGTTTCATGACAGATAACCACAAGGAATTATGCAGAGTTCATTTACCTTATTTTACTTACAGCTTTACAGAGGTCAGATACTAGAGAGGAGGATTAACCGTCGTGACACGTAGTCCTTCCTTAGATTTTTCATCAATGGCTTTTATATTAACTAAACATTTTTACATGGAGCTTTTATAGGTATGTCAACACTTCTAACCTCACCGCAGCCTCAGTACAGCATGCCTCATATATCTTCTTTGATGTAAGCAATTATGTTCGCATCAATATCACAGTGGCACAGGTTTCATTGCTGAAATGAGACACAAACTTGAGCAGAAGGATTTTCTCTTTGCTGGACACGTAAGGCAAAAGGCATTCTGTCCGTCAAATCAGGAGGTTCTTTTCCTATCCCACACTGCTCTCAAGCATGCACATAGTTTTAAATAGGTGAGCAGCCCACACAACTACGACTGCTCATTCACCACAAACTTTGTGGGTATACACTCATCCCTGCACTTCCTATGAGATCTCCAGGTTTCTACTGGCACTTTGGTTCTGTGGATGTTGGACAGTCCCATTAATGGGTCTGACTCCCCTGCTTGGCCTTTCCTGCAGTCCCAGGGACACCTCGAGGGGCCTTTCCTTCTGACAGAGCACGAGTGTCTGCTCTGCAGAAGGATTTGTTACCTAGCTACCTTCAACATGCAATCAAATTACAGTTCTTCATAGGCTGGACTCCATCCACAGGTTTGCAACATGACTTCACTACTGGGTGTTCTGAATCTTAGAGCTTTCTTAATAAATCCTCAATGCTGAATGTCTTCTTAATATTTTGGAGAAACATTTTAAGTTGGATAAAGAAGTTCTAATTTGGGACCATCTTCAGTTTTCAGTAATTATTCCTGATTGCAGGTTATGAGCATTAAGATGATTAATGTCAAAAACCCCAAGTTGCTTATATAACTATAGGTATCAAATGTAAAAAAAATGACTGAAGATTTATTGCAAATAAGTGACATAAGAATTTTATTATTTTTTGTAAACTTGGTTTTGAAAGTGCGTGATTCAGACAAATGAGATCACAGGTCAAACGTAGTTTTGAAAAAGGAGCTCTCTGTGAAATAGCACAGTCATTGCAGATTAGCTGCAAATAACTTAGGAGCTGACATAATTGTAGAACATGAAGAATGCATTTCCTGTAAGAGTATAAAAAAAAATAATCTTTATTTAATATCAACATTCAGTCATAGCTGGTGCAAGCCTAAATTTAGATATGTTAAAAAGCAATCATTAAATTGAATTAGAGAGTTTATTAAGGAGTTGATCTTTCCTTCTGTTGTTTGAATTACTGATGATCAGCATTTAAACTTATTCTACAAATGCAATCAGAATTACATCTATGTTTTTGCCTCTTTTCAGTAACTTCAAAACTTTCATCTGATGTTTGAGAGTGAACTTTGCATGTTAGACCCCCAGGACTAACCAAGCTGGTTTCTGAAATACAGTGGTAGGCATGCATGGTAGGTATGAGCTGGGTGAAAGAGGAGAGAAACTGCTTCATGAATAAGGTATGCAAGAAAATTTGGCATATGCTGTTGAAGTGATTATGAGGTCTGTGTGAAAGCAGTAGTAGGTAAATTTTGGCTGGCACAGCGTACAGATACACAAGAGGAAAACCACAGCCAACAGTGTGATCACAGGACAGGAACCAGCTGCCTGGATTTTGCCTTCTGAAAGACTACTGAAGAAAAGCACGGGGAGAGATCTTCTGTGATTCACAGTATTAGAGATATAACAAAGCACAGTTGAATAAGCAAACATGATTTCTGCCTGTGAGCAAAAGTCCATATGAAACTCATCTCTACATGTGCTGAGACATTTTTACCGCCACCTATTTCCAGTGTTTAGTGTAATATGGCCATGAGCAGGGAAACAAGTCTACAGAGAGGCTTTTTTGAGAGCGCACCCAGGAAAAGAGAGACATGATGACATTGGGAATGTCTGGAATTAGGGAATTCCAAAACATTTGTATCATAAAAGTTTACATATTGGAACAGGCTAATAATATACTCTTACTTGAAAATATGTTCTAAGAATTGCCAGAAATTAATGTTTCAGAAGTAGGATACCTGCCAAATTGGCAGACACTCACAAATGGGCTTAGATTAACTTTTCTGACCTTGTCTGCTGATCAGTTTAGGTCTCAAATATGAAGGTGCAAAGTCCTCGTAAATTCTGTCCACATCAACTTCTAATTTGATCATTCTTCAAAAACGATTAAACTTATCCTTCAATATCAGTCAGCTGTTTTTTCCTACATATCCTGCATCTTTGAGTTGTAAAGATAAATTAGAAAAATGAAAAAAGGGTAACTAGCTTACAGAATTTCCCTAACATTATGAATACCAGCTATATTTTTCATCTAGTGGAGATAATGAATATGTCTTATGACCCACCGATGTATTAATTTGCATCCTTGTCCCCATTGCTCTGTTTCAGGTAGTGATGGTTTTGCAAAATGCAAAATTCTAACTTGAAGAATTTAGTTTTATTTGAAAAGATTAATTAGAAAATTTCCACCTGGACATTCAAATATGAATATATATATATATGTAACACGAGGTATCATTTTGGAACATTTTATGGTATGCTGATAGTTATATATATATACATGTATCTGCATTTTCATACACAGCTCATGTATTTTAGATTTTTATTTCATACATAGTCACAAATAATTTTTCATGAAGTGTGCATATGCATAGAGATAGGCAAAAATTCAAGGAGCAAAATACGAAGATGACAAAAGAAGCAAAAATGAGAGAAGAAAAGGAAGAAAAGCCAAAACAAAAAAAAAAGTCTTTCCAGCATCCTAGGACATAGGAATGATGAAAGGAATATCTTTTGCAGTAAAGACAGCATTATGGTAGTCCATTCTTGTATATAGATAACTTAAGCAGCATTAACATAACTTAAGCATAACTTAAGTGTCTTCAGGTCACTTGAAAAGACCTCTAATCCCTTTGCAGGCTTTTTGAAACACTGCTTAAGTTCACTGTGAATAGGTGGACATTTTTCCTACCTCCAACGCATTACCTCACTTCCCTGCTTCTCTGTCACTTCCCTGTTTAATCAGTTCCCTGCATTGAAAAAATGAAGAGGTCCTGCATGATAAAATTCCAATAACAAATTTCAAATTTGAGTATATATTTCCCACATTTAAAAATCCTTTTTTTTTTTATTCTGCAAGTATTTGGAAAGATAGATGGTAGTCAGATCTCCATTAATAGACTGCTTGACTTTAATCAGTATGTACAATAATTTGCTGATAATAATAAAATAAGGATTTAGGCCAAGTTAGGAAGAACACTCCAAGCAAAGAAACATCTGTGATGAAAGCATAAAGCAGTCTTTCTAACCATGTACCAAGTTCAAGGTCTCTGATAAGCCACCTGGCTATACCTGCACACTCCAATAACCCCAAGCTGGTATTACATTATTTAGCCAGGGAAGGCCTTGTTGCTGGGCACCGAACTGAGAGGCTTATGGCTCTCTCTCTGTGATGAGACACAAGAATATTTGAATATCATGTAGACAAAACATGCACAGGAAGCCATGAGGATGGGCATTTTAATAAGGAAGGCTGGTAGTAACTAGTAAATTTGTAAGTCAGAACCTCTGCATTTTTGCTTTTTTAGGATTGTCCTTCATTTCTGAGAAGATTCTGTGGCAAAAATTGGTCAAAATACATTCTTCAAAACTTCCAATTACTGTCTTCAGTCAGTAAATACTGTCAGAGACCTGGATGTAAACCCTGTAGTATTCCTGTTTCCTTACTGGACTCCTGAGCTCACTTGTCATCTGTTCATTTGCATTTTAATATAATTTCCTATAACTTTATCTTGCTAGGCATTTTCCTGCACAGAAACATTGTTTTTCCTCACAACAAATTGTTGTGCTCTAAGAATATACTTAGCATGATATCTACATGCTCAAGCATAGCTGTCTTTCATGTTCAGCAGGGTCTTTCTTTTGCAAATCCAAATCAACAACTAATCTCAAATCTCACCAAAATTTTCAGGGTTTATCTATGACTCATGGCTCCTAGCCTCTCTCTTCTCAATGCTAAGACCAAATTATTTCCTCCATTTTGCCTTTGAATAGCAGGCATTTTCTCTCTGCTCTTAATGCTCCTGTTCCCGTGTATGAATCAGGACTTCTAATAACCTCCACAGATGAATCAGGTTCCTGCCTGGTTCATGTCTGCCATTGTGCCTTGCTCCTCTGGGACTGCAAAGGTAGACTGTTGTGTTCAAAACACAGCCAATTCACATCAGAGCTGAGTATTCTTCATTTTTCTTCTCTCCTGTAGTTGCACCCTGCTTCTCAGCTCTGGTGCTCTGATTTTGCCACTTGGACCCATCTTAACCCTCCATCTTTTTCTCACAAACAGCACAGAACTCCTCTCATTCTGACTTTAGTCTGTCAGGAGCCCCTTCATATCATGGGAGTTGTCATTTATAAGAATAATCTCTCATCTACTACCTTGGGCATCAACATTGAATGCTATTTTAATTTACTGAACTGACTTTAGCAAAACATGGAGGAAGCAATAATCAGCTATTTATGTGAAATTGTGTGCCCTGACATCACTGGGAGAACCTATTTTCTTTCAGTCATGAGGCATCAAGTTTTACTCAGATTACAAGGCCAGAAATCTAAGGCCTATTTAGAACCATAGAATCATAGAATAGTTAGGGTTGGAAAGGACCTTAAGATCATCCAGTTCCAACACCCCTGCCATGGGCAGGGATACCTTACACTAAACCATGTCACCCAAGGCTCTGTCCAAACTGGCCTTGAGCACCACCTGGGATGGAGCATTCACACCTTCCCTGGGCAACCAGTTCCAGTGCCTCACCACCCTCACAGTAAAGAACTTCTTCCTTATGTCTAACCTGAACTTCTCCTGTTTAAGTTTGAGCCCATTACACCTTGTCCTGTCACTACAGTCCCTAATGAAGAGTTCATCCCAGGCATCCTTATAAGCCCCCTTCACAAACTGGAAGGCTGCTATGAGGTCTCCATGCAGCCTTCTCTTCTCCTGGCTGCTTTCATACAGGAGGTGCTCCAGTCCCCTGATCATCCTCGTGGCCCTCCTCTGGACTTCTTCCAACAGTTCCATGTCCT
>WYDI02012583.1:0-10669 GCA_009867235.2 Psittacus erithacus
GCTTCTGCCTTATCTCCAACCTGAACTTGCCCTGTTTCAGTTTGAACCCATCACCCCTTGTCCTATTGCTGCAGTCCCTGATGAAGAGCCCCTCTCTGCAACCTTGTAGCCCCCTTCAGAGCCTGGAAGCTGCTCTGAGGTCTTTAAGCAGCTTCTCCACATCTCCTGTTCTGCCTCTGTTCTGCAAAAGGGAGATAACGGCGAGCTTTGCAGGGCCAGCCATGGTCTGTGGACCTGGGAGCCTCAGTGGTTGTTAGGTTCTGCAGCACAGGAGATGTGGGAATCCCCCCTTCCAGCTCACAGCACTTCCCAGAGCTGTTTCCCTAAAGGAATTTAATCTGGAGCTGAAGTTACGGCTGCTGCAATCACTGCCGCGATCTCATCTCCACATGCCTTCTGCAAGGATGCTCTGGGGACTCCATGACCTGAAAGGTCTTTTCCAACCTTGTTGGTTCTGTGACTTGCACAAGACCTGCTGGGGAGGAGGGGGAACGGGACAGTTTGCTTCCCAGGGTTAATATCAGCCTTCACAGATCCTTTGCACCCTTAGCTCTGCGATGCACTCCCCTCCAAAGCTTGGGAATGCTGGCCTCTAAATTCTGACCTCCCACACAACTCCAGTTCCAAGAAACAATGCCCTAAATCTGCTTGCAATGACAGCTCACTGATTCCTCCAGCATGGCTCGTTAGAAGATCTGAATCTCCTAATAGGAATTGGCCTGATAAAAGTGGCTTTTTTAACCTCCCCACTTAGCAGCTATATGCAGCCCGGGGAATCTAGAAATGAAATTGGCTTGGCTTCAAACCTCTTCTGTGCACCAGAAACGGGCCCCCTGCAGCGCAGCGCAGTGTTTCCAATTATATTCTGGGACATGTTGCTGGTTTTTGGCAGGCAGAAGAGAAACGGGCCAGGCAAATGGCAGGTGGCTGTTTTCAATGGGGACGGGAGAGGGGAGAAGGAGCTTGGAGCTCTCTGCCGAGAGCTGCGAGCTAGTGTGAGTGGAATGGTGTTGGCACATGCTGCAGGATGCAGGGATGGCTGGGCCCCGTTTACATAGGGAACACAAATGCACAGCACTAAAATAAGCATGCTCGTGCTCCACATCTGTATTTGGGCATCCCTTGGTCCATGTGATGCTCCGCTGTTTGCGATCGTGGCGGGATGCACTCGGGATGCAGCATCATCTGTGGGGTTGTGCTCTACCGCTCTGCTGTTATGTGTGTGTCTCCTCCGCCTTCATCACATAGGGAGGGAATTAAAAAGGAAGAATTGGCTTTTGTTCATTCATTTATTCACAACACAGCTAATGGATTCAAGATGGCACTGTCTCCAGAGGGCCTGGATGGTTTTCCAAAGCTATTACACAATCTGCATCTATGTGCCTGCATGTGTGGAGCGAGGGGTTTAATAACCAGAAGCTAGTACTCACGATCTGCATCTATTCCAATGTGTTTTCTTCTCCCCCTTAGGACAGTGAATGGATTTGAGGAGCCAGAAAGGTCTCTGTGTTTGAGAGGAGCAGTCAAAGCTGGCCTGTCTTCAACAAGGACCAGGAGCAGAGCATCCTGTGATACACCAGCCCAGGAGGACTTGGGGGGGCAAAAGCACCAGGGTTTGGCATGGAGGCTTCTAGGTGCTTAATTTAGGCGATAAATCCGAAAAACAAATTGGGAAAGCCATGAAAGACAGTTCTGTGATATCTTAATCTGAGATTTCCTTGGGTTGAATTTACATCGGTGTGAATTGTGTTCTAATTGCTGAATTTTGGTTTACAGCAGTTATTTCACTGCAGACAAGCAGAAGTGTTTCCTTTTGGAAAGCCTGTAAGGAAAGACTGGATATGGGAAGATAGGAAAAACACTGGTGAAGCAGGCATGACATTGCCATTTTGTTTTGGTGGAATTGCATCTTCTGTAGGGGACATGCTGAAGCTTTATTTCAAGCTGGCTTTGCTCCTGTGTGCTTAGATGATCTACTGTGGAACTGGATGAAACCAGGCTGGGATGCTATGTCAGCTCTGGCTGGAGTGGGATGAGGTGAGTGTGGCTGGCCATGTTTCCCTGTTTGCAGTAGGAAAACCACCCTGCAAGCTCTTTGGCTGGGCCTTCTAAAACTCTTCTTGGAGATCTACAGGGATTTGCAAAGCAGTGATTTCCCAAGGATGCATCCGACCCTTGCGCTGCCACATCCCCTCCTGGCCCTTGCTGGTTTGTTCTTCCTGGCAGTGGAAGTATCCCAACAAACAAGATCTCAACAGCTCATTGCTGCCTATTCAGTGACACTTTATCCTCAGCCTCTTTCTCCTGCTGCTGTTTTGCCTTAGGGACAAGGCCAGATATTTTTGGCACCGGCGCTAATGTTCTTGCAATGTCTTTGAGCTGATAGCAAGCCAGCTAGTTAGGAACTTGCAGGCTCCCCAGTGACCTGATTTCAGGGTTTTCAACCTGTGAACGTGCTTCAACCTGTTAAATGCTGCTGAAGTTAACGTGGAGGGCCTGTAAACTGGGGTTCTGGTCAGCTTAAAGCCTGACAGTGTGCTTTCGGGAGGAGGTGCTGCCTGAGCACGGAGGGATATTGGTATTGGCTTGTTCCACTGCTAATGGGAGTGTGGTTAATAGATTGCAACCTTCTGTTAAATATTTTCCAATCACATGTCTGGAACGGGATGACAAACAATTTGCCATTAGACCTTCTGTATAGTTATAGGCTAAATCTAGCTCTGGGCTTCACTGGTTAGGTTCAGAAATGCTCTATTGGCTGAGGGATGCTGGAGGAGAAGGTGGATTTGATGCTTTATTGGTGATTCTGTTCCCTATAATCCATTTGCTGGCAGTGCTGAAGGAGCAGGGTTGTGTTATATGGCCTATGCATGCTTCTCTGAAGGGAAATCAGTCCTTTTTCACTTACAGAGCTGAAAAACCTTGCAGAAATATATGGCCCATCTGCTCTGGCTTTGGTCAGGGAGATTCGGCTTTATATCCACTCCATACTGTGGGAAATCATGCCTGTGACAGTGGTTCCCAGCCATTCCCCCTTGTCCTGTCCCTACAGACCCTTGTCCAAGGCCCCTCTCCAGGTTTCCTGGAGCCCCTTCAGGCACTGGGTGCCCCAACAGAAGGTGTTTTTCATCTGGGAACGGCGCATGATGGAAGGGGGAATATGCCAAACAGTCTGGAAAATGACTTCCAGACCTGATGAGTCTGGTGTATGGAGCAGAGTGGTTCCTTAGGGCTGGGACAATCGATCACCCCCCCCACATATGCACACTCATGTTGGGGTTTGGTGCAATTGTTGCTTGACATCTTCAACCTGCTGGCGTCAGAACAGTTGTGGTTGGCTTCAGAGCTGCTGTTCTCTCTACCCTTCCCTCTGCAGTAATGGAAGGGCTTGTGTTATCAATCTCTGTTAGCATACATGGAGCCCTGGTGAGCCTGATCCACCGCCTGCAGTCCTTCCCAACCTCCCAGATCCATTTGTGTGGAAGTCTTATCGCTAACCACATATTTACTTTGCTCTGGTTCCAAATGGTAACCACTGATTTATAAAGCCTGTTGGATCCCGAGGCGAGGCTCTGTGCCACTGAAGGCTTTGCCTTATCTGCAGGGAGGACTGCTCTGTCCCAGCATAAGGCCTGTTGCACATCTGGACAGCATAGAGATTGCTGGACAGCATCAGGCTGCCACGCTGTCTGCTCCCATTTCCTGTCTGTGGCAGTAACCTGGACTAGACTCTTCAAGATTATCCACCCCAAGGAAGCCAGATCCGTATTCCTAATCAGGGTTATTCTACATCCTGAAGCAAAGATGAAAAAGATAAGTTCAGTGGATGCTTAATTAGATGTGAAGAGTGTTATTGGTGCTATGAATGGCTAACACAGCTTCAAACACACCCTTCCTTTTCCTGCTTCACTTCTGACTTGCAAATGTATAGACCCAAAACCTTACTGTCTTCTACAAGCTGTCTTTGCTGGTCTGCTCTTGAGGCCATTGGAATTCACTCAGGACCCTCAGGCACATTTGGATCTCCAAAATCACTTAAATTCATCAGCTTAGCTGCCAAACCCCATGATGCTGCGCTCAGCCTCTACTTCCCAGCATCTTTATCCCCTTTCCCCTTGCTTATTTCTGGAGTGAACATAACCAAATAGCAACATGCTTGCCCTGGTACCTGGGGCCTTGTGGCCCAGTGGAGATAGTGTTCCATTTACCCAGGGAGCTGCTTGTGATGGCCTTGGGAAAGAAAGGCAAAGCACTTGGAAATTACCAGGGGAGAAGCAGGATATATCCTCAATTCCTCCACCTCATGAAGATCTTTGTATCTCTCTCCCTGTACCTATGAGTTGCAAACCTTTACCAGATCCATCAGGAAATCGAGGAACTCCCCATCCGCAGCCTTTTGGGTTTGTTTTCTTCTTTTGATGTAGTTTTCAAGCTGTGATTGAAAGCATGAAAGCTTCAGCTCTGCTGCCTGTGACTCGTGTGCCTGTGTTTGTGTTGGCATTTGAGCTAGAATCGAGCTGTCTTCATTAGGAACCAAAGCGAAGTTAGGGGGAGGTAGGGAAGGGAATATACCCCTGGAATGATAATAGCTAAGCACTTGCAAACTAATAAATTTAGGTGTTAATGCCTTGGTTTTGTGCTGTTTGGTTGCCATAGAGATGGGCCCTGACTAATGGGCTTGTTGTGAGAAGTTCAACACACGTTTGCCAAGTGTTCTGTTTCTCTAGTTACCTCTCTGATTTCTTCCCATGCAATAGAGCAAATGGGTTGGGAACCAGACCCCTCCTTGCCCTCTGCCAGCTGAAAAGTGAGGGGTCGGTGGGTGAGAGCATCCAAGGAAACAGGGCTTGCTGCAGGGTCTGCAGAGCTACAGAAATAGATGCAGGAAACATCAGGGAGCAGCCCTGTTTACTGTGCAACCCTGCGAGGCTATTTTGGAAGCTGGCATATGTATTTATAGCACATATTCCACGAAAGGCTGCAAATCAATGTTAGTATGAAGGGAACAAGCAAGTGGGAGCGCTTACCTCGCAGGTAGAGGCAGAGATTTCTCCTCCCACTCCATAAGGACCTGCAGTATAGAAACCCTGATGGATCCATAGGGAAGAAATATCAACCACGCTGGGGCAGATCTGCCTATCTCATTGCATGTACCTGGTATTCCCTCTGATTTGCACTGCTTCTTGTTCCTCCTGCCTAAAAAGAGACCTCTATAATGTGGGTCCTAGCCTGCTCGGATGCTTGTGGTGAGCTGATGCTTTTGGTTCGGATGTTTCCATGTGCTGACATCTGAGGTTTAGCCGCAGTCGTTTGGAAAAGCCCTTCTTGATTCTGGGAGTGAATTTATCCAATACTCGGGATGGATCTTTTTGGAGATGAGGATGGGAGCTTTCTGGATTTGTTTTGAAAGGCCCAAAGGGGTTGTTTTACCCCACTCTATACGTTACACACAAAAGAACACCAGGAGGGGTGCCAGGGGCACCTTTCTGCACCCATTTCATTCCTGTGCAGAGCGTTTCCATTGTTCAGCTTAGCTGACGTATGGAATGCCTCATTAGGAAATCATGTTTGTGCCACAGAACACTCACCGTGAGCATTTTCCTTCTGACAGCCTTGAGAAATGAAATAAATAGGTGCTTATTCCTTGGAACAATGACTTCCCTGTTCCTGCTTTGTGATAAATCTCATCCCCGCTCTGTTTACAAAGCTCTATTTCTACTCTAAGGCTGGAGTCATTCTCTGCCCAATTATCCCTTCAGCCAAAAGAGGCCTTGACTCATTCATCTCTGCTGCAAAGGAAATGGTGCTCCAGGGAGTTGGGGAGTGTGGCAGGAGAAGTGTGCACTGGGACCGGCAGCGTGGCATGGGGAAGGTGATGGAGGAGGTGAAGGGAAGAGGAAACCAATGAGATGTTGCTTTTGTGGGTCTCTAACACCCATTTGAATGCCCTTTGGTGCAAGCTGAGAGGTATCTGTTGAGGGGCAATAAGCTCCTGCAGCTACGTGTGGTCCTCATGGCAATTTGGGCTCAGGCATTAGATTTACATATCTTTTTGACACAGAAATCGCTGCCAAATCACTGCAAATTCACTGCTGGTGAGTTGTTGTGGGTTGTTTTTTAGTCAGAACCTCCTCCCTCCCAATGTGCATTTAAACGGGGCGGGGGGGGCGGAGGGAAAGAAGCAGCAAAATCCAAGGCTCTGAATAAGTTCTCAAAGCTCAATATCCGGCGGCTGCCAAGCACTGAGCGCAAAGGTTTGTTGCCAAAACATCCTTTTCCAAAATCGCCTTCTTCAAGTTGTTTAAAGAAACCCCAAACCCAACAACAACAAAAAAAGGACATTTTCTGATGCAGAACATTATCTGCATCATTTCTTCTGCTGTGCTTATCATAGCATGTCTGGAAAGCTTGATCTGAAAGCAGAAGATGTCTTGTTTTAAAAGCTATTTTGTTCTATTTGAAATCCTCACTGATTTCTGTCCCTATTGGAGGCATGGGGTTTATGTGCTGGGGAAGTTTTTCCATACCTCCTGGCAAAAGAAAATCAATGCATTTTGATGCTAGGTCAAGTGATTCACTAAATGATGCAGAGCGATGGGACTGAGAGCTGCCTGCTCCTGCCCTTTGGCTTCTTTCAGAGCATTTTTGGGTTCTTATTCAGCTCTGTGGCTGCCTGGGAGCCTCATCTGCAGTCTCATAGAGAAAAAGACACCACCCAAAGCAATGCCTGAGCCAGCATTGCTGGATGTGGGATGTCCGTGCTGGTCTTAAGCCCTATGTGCCACCAGAGCAGGGAGTCAGCACCTCAACAGCCCCAGTCAGTTCAGCCTTATCAACGACCAGTCAACCAGGAAGCAGGCACAGCATCTACAAGGCAAAGAGCAGGGGAAGATAGGGCTGATAGCACAATGAGCTGTGGGTTGTGTTAACTGCTGCTGGGTGAGCTCATGGGCTGCGCTGGTAAAGGGTTTGAATAGAGATGGAGAGTCTAACAACAGGGTCTTTTGAGCTGGCTGGGATAATACCAGCCCCTGGGGGAACTGGTTGCCTGGTGGCATGCCCATAGCCTGGAGGAGTGAGGAAACCCAATGCCAATACAAGCAGAATTGCTCTCTTTTGCATTACAGATGCAGTACTGGTGCCATTATGTGACCCAGCAAGGCAGAGGACTTGCAGAAGGACCTCGGGTTAAAAACCTGGAGGCAAACGTTGTGCCCTGTACCCTGATTTGAGGATGCTATGCGGAACTGGGGCTTGAAGATGAGTTGTGCTTTGCTCAGTCTGTGTTCCCTTGATGTGCCGGGCCAGCTCCCATGGGAATTTTAGAACAATATCTCTAAAATTCATGGCTTTCCTGGGATAAAAGGCTGACTGATATTGCTGAAGGTGAGAATGGAGTGAACTAGGTAAGAGGACAACTCTGGATGCTGACAGATGTGTTGATCCTTGAGGCGCGTACACACAGCTTGCTTGCCTTTTCCCACCTAAAAGCAATGCTTTTCAACCAGGATCTTTCTTTGTAATGGGATGTTTCTGACCTCTGGTTAGGGTTAATTCATCAGTGGCTTGTGAGGGGTGGATGGATGGGATACGCTTGTTCCAGGTGCCATCTGAAGCTTCTGATACTGCCTTCTTCAGCCCAGAAGCTGGCGGTGGGAGCGCATTTCCTGGCACAGGAGGGGATTTGTTTTGGAGGCAGAGATGGGGAAACGACTGGCTTGTCAGGAAACTTGGCTTGAGTTACTTGAGCAAAGTGTAAGGCTGCCTGGAAAACAACAGCCCATGCGAAAAGCAGAGCCTTCGCTCTGCACTGGCAGGGTGGGACTGAAGAAGAGTCCTCTCCCTGCTTTTCCATAAGGAGAAATACAATGAGATATGATTTGGAGCCTGGGAGGCAGAGACCTGAGATCCCTCATGCAAGCATCCTAAACCACAAGTCAGTCTCTTGAGGTATCTTTTACATCAAGGGTAACAGCAAGCAAAGCAATGCCACTCCTTGTAAGGCTGGTTCGGAGTGAAACTGGAGGCCAAGCGCTTGCTGTGGTTTGAGGCAAGGTTAGAAGGAGTAGGTGAGAAGTGACCTATGCTTTTAAACCCCTTTTTATATAAGTATATAAATAAAATCAGATAAACTGGACAGATAAACCCAAACCGTCCAGTCACGCTAAGACCTCAGCCAACACTTTGCAAAGCCTTTGGCTTACTTCGGATGGTAGATGAACACCTAGTAAACTTAATTAAAGTTTAATTAGTATAAGTAGGCTGAATGTGGTAGGTCAGCAGGCACAGCAGAAGCTCAGATCCTGTTGGTAATAGTCAACGTGACCAAAGAAAGGGAGAAAATTCCCTTCTTAAAAAGGGAATTGAAGGGGCTAGTTGAGACGAGCTGCTTCGTCCCTTGGTGCTGGTTGGGGTTTTGTTTCCTTTATCTTTTCTTTCCCCAGGCAATACTGACCAGTGAAAAGCAAAGGCTGTTTCCTCACATCAGTGCCTAAAATCTGTTTTCATCCTTCCCATTCCTATTGCTCTGTGCTCTGGAATTTTCCCCAACCCAGTCTTCTGAAGTGTTGGCATCTGACATGGAGAGGTATGCCTCACTGGTTTCTGCTGTTCTTTGCTTTCCAATGAAGTGCTAGGTGATGAGTGCTGTGGTTAGACAGCCCAGCTGCTTTTATTAAAGAGCTGATAGTCATTTATTAAATGGCTTAAGTGAAACAAGGCAGTGTCTCAGCAGTCTTGCCAGCCATGGTTGGTTAGTATGTCCTTCACAGGTAAGGATGATGTGCCTGCAAGTTTTGGGTTTAATGTGTGTATTTTGTCATGCAAATGCCTGTGTTGGCCTATGGTGATCTCACCTTTTGGTCCTAACCCTAATTGGGTTGCTCACTGGGTGCTAATAGGCAGCACAACCAAGCCAACAAAGTCTTGCGATGCGTCTGCGGCCTCTTCAGTTGATTCTATATGAAGATGGACTCTTGCTGGCCAAGAAAACTTATGGATGGCAAGCTAATGAAAGGAAGCTTGTTGGGCCAGTAGATAGTACTGCCTCTCATGATGGAAAAGGATTGCATCAGTGAGAAACTGTGGCCCAACCCAACACCACTGGCCAAGAGTATGATCCCAGCTGCTTTCAAGTGCTTATTTGGACCAGAGCGTTGGGCTGCCTGTTGTATCATACCAGTATAAGCCTTTGTGCACTAGCACACACATCACCTGGCTGCTGTTCTTCAGTGCAGCTTCCCATTCAGAGCTGTTGCACATTCTCTTGAGAGGCCACTGGCTGCAGGGAATTCTCTAGCTCATAAACAGGACGTATCTGATACCCAGGAAGCAAGATACCAGGGAGATAGCATGTCCTGAGAGCTGCTGAGTTCAAGGCCCCACTCTGAATGAGGTCTATCAGGAATATATGTTCATCTGTCTTGGCTCAGCCATTCCACTCTGGCCAGGAGACGAAGTGCTGGTAAATCACAGTATTTAGCAGTCAGCCCTAGCAAAGATTCAGCTCGTTGCTTATTTTATCTGTCTTGATTTGATCATCCCTAAAAATAAGCTGCAAGGCAAGATACCGCAGTGCTGAATTCCCCAGCTGAGCAAGTGGAACATGCTGAGAGAGTTTCTTGGATCAAAGTCCTAGGAGAGGAGCCAAAAACAAAAGTCAGGCTAAAGTTCAGGAGTATCCTTCAGCTATAGAAAGTAACGGCACACAAAAAGCTGTTGTTCTCATGAGGCTTTATTGGGTGCTGGAAGAGGCAACGCGAGCCTCCGGCCCTGCTGCAGTGAAGTTGGAGGGAATGTGAAGTGCCCTTTGGGATCATATAATGTCTGGGAAAATCGAGAGGAGGAGGAAGTATTTAGGGCAACGGTCTCAGACACAACAGATGAAATCCTGTGCCCCTAAAAGCCGTGTGTCAGACACAGGCTAAAGATTCCAGTGACCAAAGTCTGCTCTTGTAACCTGCTAAAGCCCTCTTGTTGAGTCAGCATCATTAAGCGTAGGCAAGAACCAGGAGCTGAGGGGGAGAAGTATGGGATTTTATTATAGATAATTAAGGAAGTCTCAACTAAATGGAAATCTCAGTCTTCAGAAGCAGACAAGCAAATGGATGGGTGGTGGGCTATAAACCCTTTTAAAGTGTTCTTAAGCCTAAGCACAATAAACTCCATGGCAGCTGGAGCTACAGCCAGATGTGCACAGTCATATTGCTATTTCCTAGTTCTGATGATGGGGAAGTTGATGTCTGGAATGCTGGAAGGGGCTGAAAGGAAAGTGCAGCATGGGAGATGAAGTAGAGCTGCTAATGCACTAATGCTTGTCCAGGAGTCCTCCTCTAGCATGTGAAAGCATAAGCCCTGGTGGATTGTAGGCTGTTCCAGATCAAGCAGCAACCACTGGACTCAAGCTCTTGTTGTGTATTGTGAAGTCTTTCCCTGTTTCCATCTCTGTTTCCTTCTACCTTGCCATTGTTTGAATTTACTTCTGCAAGCGTCAGCTGAAGAGAGCATTTATGCTTCTCCAAGTATCTGATGAGTATTCGTGTGTCAGTAATGGCCCACATGCCTACCACCAGCATTGTCATAGAATCTCAGCTTGGTTTGGGTTGAAGGGACCTTAAAGCTCCTCCAGCTCCAACCCCTGCCACGGGCAGGGACACCTTCCACTGGAGCA